>CANXYC010350550.1:0-35395 GCA_948193065.1 Aleurites moluccanus | reverse complement strand
TTGATCAAGCCATTCACAATATATAATTTATGAACATTTATGTGTGAAAGAATAACAAAGGTAACAATAATTAGTTGTATTGCTTCAAAGGAATGGATATCAAACAAAATGTTCATACTTACCTCTTGCTCAATTTCCTTAATCAAATTCTGGGTTCTCCTCCTAAGAAAATCCCATACACACAAAATTAGGGTTTTCCAAGTTAGTGATATTCCACATGATTTCCTAATAATAAATTATCTTAAGATCTCTATTCTTAATTCCCAATAATATCCCATTAATTCTCTTAAAGAAAAACTGCATTGAATTCCACATTAAATTCGGAGTTACTGTTCACAGCAGTTTAATCTCCAAAAATTCTCCCACATTAATTACTATTAATTTCTTCAGATCACTAACAATAAATTCTGTATACCCCGAATTAATTATCCTAACCCATAGACTTAGATAAATCCAAAGAAAATAGCTTAGGAAGAAAATTTACCTTATTTCCTTCAAACTGAGTTTTCTGGAAAACTCTGCTCAAATTGATGATTCTAACTTAAGATCAGACTAATCTGGAAGTCTATTGCATAAATCTAAGCCTTAATGCCTTAGAACAAAATATGGAACAATTGGGAGAAAAGGCTGAAATCGACAAAGGAAGAAAGAAGGAAAAATCGTGAAAATCGCTGCTGGGTCACTGGGGTTAAATAGACCTCTGCCCATAAACACGCTGCCCAGCTCGCTAGACTGCCTCAACAAAGCTCCCTCGCCTGACTGATTCGACAAAGCTCCCTCGCCTAGCCAGCTCGCCAACCACTTCGCATTCTCAGCTTGCACTTGCTAACTCGCCAATCTTGATCCGGCATTGCTGCCTCGCACATCCAGCTCGCATATGCTACCTCGCATATGCTGCCTACCAGACTCTCCTTGCGACTCATCCTTGCATAAGCCACCTTGGCAATGCTCCTTCGCCTCTTCGCTTCTTCGCGAACGACCACCTCGCATATCTCTCTTCGCACAATGCTTCCTTGCACAATGCTTCCTTGCTAACTTCTCTTCGCCAAAAGCTTCTCGCCAAAGCTCTTTGCCAAAAGCTTCTCACCAAAGCTCTTCGTTATAATGCTGCCTCGCATTGCCAGTCCGCGAAAATGCCTTCCCGCATAATGCTGGCTCTCCATAACCAAATACTTTTAAGTTAAACTCTTGTTTGAACATCCCACATTAAGCCAGCTCGCAAATGAGCTACACTAATACAAACTCATCAATTCTTCTTGCCACTTAAAATCAACAGACAGAAGCAAAATACATCCAAATTTCATATCAAACTAATCAACACTCAGACAGTGGTGACTCTCCAAAAGTCACCCAGACTCCTGCATCAAAATCCAACCGAACAACCCATATACAAAATACTCTCCACTGTGGTATACCTATCCAAAAATTCTAAAATTTTACAGAAATTATCTCAACACACACAGAAACATTTTTCATGTTTACAACTTTAACAAATTCTACCTCAGTCATTCCCAGAAATTCCAAACATGAACTGCATCCCTGCAGGAATTCTCATCCAGACCAGCCTTGCTCAAATAGACACAACTCACCACATACTCAGAATTTTACCAAACAATTTTACATTATTATAGCTAAGACATAAATTAACAATTTTTATATTTTACACTTTACCCAATTATGTCTTCAAGAGTAAGTAAGGGTCAACACTGAATCTGCTGCAGTTCAAAATAAAAGTTTCTGAAATTTTCAAACTTCTCATTTAAATCTTTAAAATTCTCCAAACATATCAAATCAACAACTACACTTCAAAAATGGCAGATATTACACCTGCTGGTAGGGATCCCCGTTTCTCACTTAAATTTTGTATTATTAAATTTTTTTATATTTATAAAATTCATAAATAATGGCTAAAAATATGAAAAATTTAAAAAATATTAATAAATTCAAACACACAAAACATCAACCAAACATAATTAAAATATAAATATTTTAATACATAAAAAATATTCAGTAATATTTTTTAATAAAATATTAAAAATTCGGCATACATTAAATTATGAGTACTTAAATAAATTTAATCTAATAAGTGTTTTTAATAAACTCCAACAATCTTATAAGAATTATTTATTGAACAAATTATTCCTTATATATATATATAAGAAATAATTAAATAAATATAATAATTAACCAAGAATAATAACGGGTCCCCATGGGGACGGGGATGGGGATCCCCACGGGGTGGGGAATACACTCCTCGTCTCCGCCCCGTCCCCACTAACGGGGAAAAAATCTTCCTCATCCCCGTCCCCATGGGGAGACAAATCAAAAAATTTCCACCCCGTTCGGGGCAAATCCCCACGGAGAACGGAGATTCCCCACCCCATTACCATCCCTACTTGCCTTTTGAATTTGTTGACAAATAATTATAAAAAGAGTATCAAAAAGGAAGCTTGTTGGACCATATCTAATATAACAGCTGGCAACAAAGAGCAGATTCAGGTAACTATATGTCCTTGTTGGTTTTGATTTTATGGCATGATTCATCATAATATCTTATCTATAAATCATGCAGGCCATAACTGAGGCAAATATTATGGGTCCATTGGTTCATCTACTCCAAAATGCTGAGTTTGACATTAAGAAAGAAGCTGCTTAGGCAATCTCAAATGCTACAGCTGGTGGTACTCCTGAACAAATCAAGTATGAAAAAGAGGATTTTTATTTCTTATCTCTATATGAAAATTTAGGTTGTATCATTATATTAACATGAAGCTGCTAAAATGTCTGTGTGCATGGCATACAGGTACCTTGTTAGCTAAGGTTGTACCAAGCTTTTATGTGACCTTCTCATCTGCCCTGATCCAAGGATTGTGACAGTTTGTTTAGAAGGTCTTGAAAACATCTTGAAGGTGGGAGAAGCTGACAAGAATTTAGGCAACAATGGAGGCATAAATCTATATGCACAAATGATCGATGATGCTGAGCGGTTGGAGAAAATTGAGAACCTTCAGTCTCATGATAACACAGAGATTTATGAGAAGGCTGTGAAGATTCTTGAGACATATTGGCTGGAGGGGGAGGATGTCTGTTCCTTCTGGTGGATTTAATTTCAGCTAAATGTATGTATTACTATGAATTCTGATTTTTTTCCTGTATTTTTAGTATTCCAGAATAACTTTGTGTAGGCATTTTTTTTGTTTTGCATCTCGGCATGGTTTACGTTCTTGCAGTTCATCATGTGCAGGAGTTATCAATGGTTATCTATTGAGGTTCTTGTGAATGTGGCAGGACAGTTGTCAGCTTCAGGTCAAGTGCCTTGGTGTCTTGCTTGGGTCTAGTGGTCCAGTCCAAGGTGTGGTTAAAAGTTGCTGGACTGGTTTGGGTTCTCACTATGGTGAGAATCATATGGTGCGAAGAAAAAAAATGGATTTGGTTACATGATGAAGATGAGTTTTCCCTATTATAACCTGAGAAAACCCTGCATTTTTTTAGGGTGCTGGTTCTTGGAGGTCAGGCTCTTCATGGAAGAGACATGGAGTCTTCTGCATTGAATGTATCTGTTGTCCTAGTTGTTTTAATAGCGTCTATGCATTGCCTTTCCACAGCTCATCGATTTTGGCACTCCAAAAATCCTTTCTAGTGGCCTGTTTGTAGCCTTGTACTTACTAGGAATTTTGCAATTATATATATTTTTTTTCATGCAAATTTCTGCTGCAGCTATCTTTTCCTTTCTACATTTGACATATTACTTCAATCTCGAATTCTCGATCTCTTTTGCATGGTTATAGTGTACTGGTTTTCATTTCATGCATGAAAAACTCTTATATTTAAGGTTTTTGCTTCCTCTTCCAATGCTTTCTCTTTATGACCTACATTTTTTCGACTCAAATCGACTGGGCGGATGAGCTTCTATTATATTTTGTTATAGTAAATATTGGTTGTACAAGTGTTATTTCAAACCAAACATGCTTGTCGACAACTTCTAAAGTTCATTTTAACTGGCAGGATTGATTTGCTTCGGTGGTCTATTCTTTTGGTATCTGTCTAAGCCTGGATTAGCTGCATTTGTGAATATACTATTGAATCATTTGGTAATGCAGCGGCTAAAATCTTTATGGAGGTATGGATTGGTAATCTTTTTAACCTTTCTCTAGTGTACAAGTGAATTATGATGGTAGGACGCAATTTGATATGTTGATTTCAATTTTTTAATGAATATTTTCTGTGGTATAAAGAACGAAAATATGAAATTGAATTTTAATCCTCTAAATTAAAAAATTGATTGATAAAATGGTATGGTTTTTCTACCATAAAAAGTATTATTATAATAAACATTCTAATTACAAAATATATTATTATTAAGAATATAATTTTTATTTATTTTAATTTTTTATTTATTTATTTTAATTTTTTATATATTTTAATATTTTTTAATACTTTTATATAAAAAAATTAAATAAAATTTAAAAATAAAATAATTAAATTAGGAGTTTGGACAAAGAATATAAAATCATATTGTGACGATGAATGCATAGAAGAAATAACTTTTGTTATGGCAGAAAGCGGCAAACTTTCCTGTCTAAAAGTAGGTGGCAGCTTTCAACGGACATATTTACATAGTGCTAGTGATACAAATTCAATTATAATTTTTTTTTTTTAATCATGGGAGGGAATTTAATTTTAGCTCAAATTTAATTATATTTTCATTTTTTATTTCGTTATATATTTTATTTTTTATTTTTTTATATTTTATATTATTTATAAAAAATATTAACTATTAAAATAAAAAAATATATAATACATAAAAAAAAAAATATAAAACAAACGATAATATCTAATAAAATAAAAGATTCACAATAAATATATTTTAACCATTTGATATATATTTTAACTGTTTGGTTGTTGCTGGATGTGAAGAAATTATATATAATTTGAAATTATTTTAAAAAATTTATTATTTAGATAACACAAATAACCTCAAAACAAAGCCCAAGTAAATTTTATCACATATTTATTTGTAGTTATTTCTAATGTATATTATTATGTATTCAATGATGGGAAAACATGAACATATCTTTGGTGTAGAAGGCTACAAAAGAAGCATTTTGTGACCTGATTTAATGTTATCGAGGACAGAGGTTCAGCTTTTAATCCTCTAAACGCATATAAAGGCTCACCTTTTGATGAATATAGAGTTAAATGCAGTTGAAGTATGGGGAAGTGAAACCCCATTAAACAATTTCATTATATATAGCATAGCCTATGGACGTAGAATTGAAAAGTACCAGGTCAGTTTTCTATCAGGTTATTCATATTTGTATTTGCATTGTATTCGTTTTATTTGAGCTTTTTAATTACTAAAAATGCCAGCCCAATCTCTGTTATAATAAAATAAAATAATACAACCATTAATTTAATATATTATCTAATGATATCTACCACAATGATAATTTGCAATTTATTACTTTGAAAAAAAAAAAAAAAAGTGGTCATGATCAAAAGAGCAATTACCAAAATTGATTTGGATGCTACTAATGAACCTGTTAATTTTGCTCACATTTTTATCTCATATTGAAATAAATTTTATTTATATTGTGTGTATATATTAATATAATAAAATAAATAAAATAATTTTTCATCAGTTAATACACTTGATCTAAATTTTAATTTAGCATTCTCAACAAAAAAAGAGTTGGCTTTAGAATCATGAAAGGCAAAAATGTTGCCTTTTTTCTTTACTAGTATTTTGTGTTGTAACAATAATCGCAAACAAAATGATTAAAAATTTTATCTTTATCTTTTTTTAAAAAAATTAATGATTAATTACTTGTGTCTAGTTAATTATCTTAAAATCAGGTAGGGAGTAATAATATTAATTAATTGCTATAAAATATCTGTATTATGATTGATTATATTAAAAAAAAAATTATATTTTTAAAATTATATTAAATTTTTTTTTTATATTTTGACTTTATTATAATTCGATATTTTTATAATACAAAACTCATTAAATATATATAAAAAAATCATAACTCTCTTCATTTTCATTTCCAAAAATATCATCGGTATCACTGTCTACCACAATAAAATTTGCATCATCACCTTCAGAGACGCATTTCATGGTTTCATTTTCCACCTCAATTTTCTGGGAAACCAACATAAACAAATAAAAACTACAAAATTAACTTCAATCAATGATGTCAATAACCGAGTCAAATACCTGTAAATTGATCGATATCTACTACTGTTCTGAACTTTTGCAATAATTATCCGTGTTCACAACTTTCATTACCAGAATTTAGTAAAATATCTCTTGCTAGAAGGGAATAAGAATCAAATTGGCTTAGGTGAACCCCAAAAAAATCTGAAAATTGCAAAACCCATATCTAAAATTGTTTAGATACTATCCTGTTGATCCAAAACTGGGTTTCAATTCTTCAAACCCAACACCAACTCTGTCACCAATAAAACCCCAAAACAATGTTGCAATTTTCTGGGATTTGGACAACAAGCCGCCAAATTCATTCTCTCCATGAGGCTGCTCTTAAGCTAAAAAAGACAACATCTTCATTTGGGGTTGTTAGATACATGATAGCGTATGCTAATCCACCATTGCCACCGCCTAAAGCTTCCATAAAACTACAATGCCCGAGCTCTCCTTTTACTGTATCAACGCCATCACTAAAATTCATCCATCACTAAAATTACCCAAATCAACCAAAGAATTACAGAGAGAAGTAGAGAACCCAAAACACTAAAACATAGAGAAGCAGAGAACCCAAAACACTAAAACATAAAAAAAAAGAGTACCCATTACCCAATAAAGAAACTAAAACAGAGAATCCAACTAAAACTGCGCCACCATCAAAGTTTTATTCTTTCCACTTTCCGATCGTCTTCCACCGCCGCTGCTTCCACTCTCGCCACATCTTCGCCGTCTACACCTCCTCGTCCACCTTCTCCAGATGCCATGATTTATGACCGTCTCGCTGAATCAGTCAAAACCAAACTCAAACAACTCGATGCCCCTGACTCTCAGTTCCTCAAATACGGGTCTCCCTACCCTACTCTTAGGTCTCACACTCATATCCTCTCTGCCCCTGATTGGCGCTGCCTCTTCATTGTTCGCCTCTTGCGATTTCGAGTCAGCTAAGCTTCTCAGAATGCCCGATGAAGGAGACCAAAGCAGCACGTGCGATGGCGGGTTCTGGTGGTAACGATTGCGACGATGGAAACGGATTTTGGAATTGGTTTTTTGTGAATAAAAGAGAGCGCAAATTCAGAGAAAAAAATCATTGTTCAAAGTTCAAACTTCAAAGAAAAAATCGAAAAAAATTAAAGCTTTGAATTGAAACTGTTTATAAAAAACATGGAAAATCAAGAAGAAGAAGAAGCTAAACCAACTGCAATACCACAGTATCATCAAAATCAAGATACAATTTATTTCTAATAATTATGAAACAAAATATTTTAATCAAAATGTTTAGGGGTTTGATTAGGTTTGGTTTAGAATTTGGTTGATTTAGTTGATGAGGAAGGAGATGAATGATATTTTAGGTATTAAAATAAATATTTTAATTAAAATTTAATTTTTTAAGATTTAATTGATAAAAAAATAAAAAAAATAGAAAAAAAAAACTAATAATGTATTAGGTCTATAAAAAATATTGATCAAACTTCCAAGGAAAAATAGAAAAAAAAAAAAAGAGAAAAATAAAAACATTGAATTGATATTCTCTATAAAAATTATGAAAAATCAAGAAGAAGAAGAAGAAGTTAAACCGATTACAATATCACAATTATCGTTAAAATCAAAATATAATTTATTTTTAGTAATTATGAAACAAAATATTTTAATTAAAATATTTAGGAGTTTAACTTGGTTTGATTGAATTGGTCATTGAAAGGAAGGATGAATGATATTTTGGATATTAAAATAAATAATTTAATTAAAATTTTATATTTTGAGATTTAATTGATGAAAAAATAATAAAATTAAAAAATAAAAATTTTTTAACATAATTTTAAAAATATATAAACATTTTTATAAAATCGGTCAGAAAATTCATTATAGCAAATGAATATAAAAGGAGTCCCTTTTTTACCTAAAAAATTATAATAATATAAAGAGTCAGTGTTGCCACGTGGCAAACGCCCATCTCCAAAGCTTGGCGGGTGTAAGCGTTATAAAAAAAATTAAAAAAATAAAAATAAAAATTTGCAACGCTAGAGAAATTACGAAGGAAGAGGGGTAATTAAGTAATTTTGGAAATAACCCCCACAGACCCAAAAGATAGGGTTTTTGTGTATATCCGCCGAGATAGTAGAGCACACTCCCTCTTTTGGTTCTTTCTCTGGCCTCTCCAGTCTCTCTGTTTTTCCTTTTCTCTATATCTCTCACTGTTTCTTTTTTAACATTACATTTTATAGCTCTGTTTCTTTCTCTATCTGAATAACTCATTCTTTTGTTATCCAAGAAATGATTTGAGTTATCTGTCTGTCCATCAAGACCCATTAGTCCTCTAGAGCAAGGAAAAGGAAAAGAAAGATGGTTTATGGTATGATGGATTTCAGAGGAAGGGTGAGTGAACAGAATCATTATCAATATAATATCAGCTTCAGCTTCAGTGGGTTTTTCTTTTTTCTCTTTAATGGGTTTTGGGTTTTTGATTGCCTAGTAATATTTTCACTGTATTGTTTGATTCTGGTACAGAAATCATTGGATGGAGAGGACAAGAATATTGAGATAAAGAAGTGTTGTACTGATTGCAAAACCACCAAGACACCTTTGTGGAGAGGTGGACCTGCTGGGCCCAAGGTTATTTTATCTCTGTTTATTTTGGGGTTTTGGTCTCCTTGATTTTTTTTTCACTTGATTAACTAATCCATTAATACCCATTCGATTTTATTTTCTGGTACCCATTTGATTTTACCTGATTTTTAATTCTTGTGGATCTTGATTCTCACAAATGGGTAAGACTTGTATTTAATTTTTTTGTGGATCAATTGGATCTTGAATTCTTTAAAGATTAGATCATTCTTTATGGATTTTGATTGCGGATTTTGGTATTTTCAGTCACTTTGCAACGCTTGTGGGATCAGATACAGAAAGAAGAGAAGAGCTATGTTGGGCTTGCACAAAGATTCAAGGAAGAAAAACAGAGGAACCCATATAACCACCACCTGCGCTGCAAATGACGACTCCAGCACCACCAATACCACTACCACTACCACCTCATCAGAAAATTGTGGTAATGTTAGTGAATCGAGAGAATCTTTGAAGATGAGACTAATCGTTTTGGGTGGGAAAATGATGTTTCAAAGATCATCAATAGTAAAGAAACAGAGGTGCCAGAGGAGAAGGAAGCTTGGAGAGGAAGAACAAGCTGCTTTTTCGTTGCTGGCTTTGTCTTGTGGCTCAGTTTTTGCATGAGATAGGAAAGAAAAGAAACAGAATTTGGGGTATAAAATTTAAAAAGAAAAAGAAAAAAGACCTAACCCTACAAACCTTTTGTTTGTCCTTTTAGATTAGTGGTTTTTTTAGGGAAAAAAAAAGGGTTTTATTAGTCTTGCCCATGTCCATGGTGTTTGGGCCTTTACCTCTGTCTCTTTCTGTTTCAAAAGGAAGAAAACGAAGTGAAAGGCAAAAAAGAAAAAAAAGTAAGAAATTACTGCGGAGGAACTGACATTCCTGCTGTGGTGATGCCAATGTAGATACTAATATTTTCGGAATTTATGAAATGAAGATATGTTTATTTTGATGAGGGGCTTTTATTGCTTATTCCTTTTCTTTGAACAAGTACAGTATTATTATTCATGAAAATAGCATAATATGAGAAAAAAAAGAAAAGAACTGTGTATTCCCTCGATTACTGTAAAAATAGCATGTAGAGGGAAAACAAAAAGTAGTAACTGAGATGTAATGTGAAAAGAGCATTCAATTACATTCTATCTTTGGGCTTTTTATTGCTTATGTACTGACTTCAATCCCATATTCTTATTCGGTCCATGTCCATGAGCATTACTTTAGTGACTAAATTTGAAAAGTATATAATAAGAGGTTTATGCTGTGACAATGGTTTTTTGAGAAAGGCCTATTGGGCTAGCATTGCTTTTGAGATATTTCAAGCGCACATGGCCTATGCTTCTATATGTGGCAAGTGGCAACATTTTCATTTGAATTTCAACTGCATGATCTTCACACTCAATTCTTAAACTAAAGATTCAAGACAATGTTTCATTATAATTTAACCTTATATTTTAACTTCTATTAAGAGGAGATTATTAAGATATTTGAAACTCTAATTCTTTAATTTGCCATGTGACTGAGAAAATCAAATTTATTAATGAAAAATCATACTTAATAAAATAATTATAATAAAAAGAGGGATTATGGATGAATAAAATATAGACCCGAGACAGATGGATCGGGCAGTAGATGCGAAAGTTATGGGGCTCAAAATTCGGAGTTGGGTGCTCTCTGCTTCTCAAATTGTCAATTCCCTCCGTCTTTCTCTCTCTCCCAATCGCCAACCGCTTCTACAAATACTCCATTTTTAACTTTACTACCAATTCTCTGTTCTTTTCGCATTTCGAATTACTAGTCTTGCAGGCACGTCTCTCTCTCTCTCTCTCTCTCTCTGCTATTTTTATTTTTCTTATCTCTTTGTTTGGTTCCCGAGAAAATATATTCATTTCTTGATTGATAATTTTTATTCCCTTTGTAGTTTGCATTATTGGGCAGTTTAACTCTACTTCAATAGTTGTGATTAACGAGTGTTATGATCTGCCTCTACCATATGTTTCTTTGTTGAAAATGCTCTGCGGAATCAAAGAAAAAGGCAGGGATTTTTGTGTCTCATGTTTATATTGGTTTTTTCACAACAACGATAGATCACACGTAGCTTAGAAATTTTGAGATGAGAGTTCTCATTCTAGGTTCTCAAATAATATAGAATGTAAATTTAGTAACTTTAAGTTATTCTTCCTAGTTAACATTTTCATGTTTTAAAACTCAGTAAATCAATTTTTCTCTGTTGAGGGTAGAATCTAGAATTAACAGATGATAATGGAGAAGCTTGTGTAACTGTTTGTTATAATTTGCAAGCATCTTTGTGACTGCGGGAACATATTTGTGTTTTTCTTTTTTGGATATTTTTTCTTGGGAAGTCTCTTTTTTTTTTTTTTCAGTCAGATTAGCATTCTCATCTGCTTCTTCACATTTATCACAGCGAATCCTAAGGTGCTGATGGATTTTGTGATACTGGTACATCACTCTAAGCAGGATCAGGCATATTATTATAGGATAGAATAGGACAAGTTTTGACAATTAGCTAGCAAGAATATTTTCCTTAACAAGTCAAGCGCACTGAATCAATTAATTAAGATCAATAAATTTAGTTTATGTTTTGTGCATGTGAGTACATGTTGAATATTCTATTGATCTGCAAATTTATCTTCTTACTAGATTTTACAGCAATATTAAGTTCACAATGGAAGTATTTTATCAGTTTTCTGATTCCCTTATTCTGTTTTCGATATATTCTCAGGTCTAAGTGAATTGCCTGTGTGATGCAAAGTACATGTTCTGCAATCTTGCTCTGTTATAGTTCTTGAGTTACATGAGGAGTGTTCCTATGTGCTTTTCAATCTTGCAAGTTCCCAGATACAGAATCCACACCTTAGCTAATTTGTGGCAGGGAAGTTTACACAGCTTACATAGGACATGTAGAAGCAATTCTAGATTTAAGTTGCTTGGTTCCAAAGCCGATGGGCTTGAAGGAGGATACAGTAGAAGATGGATTAGACCTTTAAGTACAAAAACAAAAGGAACAAACAAAATCACCCAAAATAGCAATAACATTAAACCAACCAGTATCAGGCATGACATTTTGGATGAAACGATTTCAACTAGTGCTACATTAATTGCAAACAAAACTGAAACAAGTGAATTGCAAAAAATTCAATACTGTGATATTCAACAAAGGATTGCTGAGAATAATGACTTGGCCGAGCTTGTAACAATTATTGCCTTTGATCTTGAGACTACTGGTTTTAGCAGACGGGATGAGAGAATTATTGAGATTGCACTGCAGGATCTTCGAGGAGGTGAAAACAGCACTTTCCAGACACTAGTAAATCCAGAACGCTATGTTGCTAATTCACATATTCACCACATCACAACCCATATGGTCAGCAGACCTGGTATTCCCAGGTATTCTTGCTTTACTTTTGATAGTTTTCATGGTGTTCCCTTCAACGATTATTATACAATTAATGAATCAAAATATTGCACCTTATTTGTTAGGTCAAATGCCTTTTGTTTTCCTTTTTCTTATTTTGGAGAGGTGTGAGGCAAGGTAAGGGTGTCAATCTCGTTGCTGTCCACATCCTGCATTTTGCTGGAGTCATGCTAATAAACAAGATACCGAACTAGCAGGTATTGGCACATAAGACATTTGGGAACCATCTTGCTTGGCTGAATATGAGGGTCAAATACCTTTAGAGATCATTGAATTTTAGTAATTTTATATCATGAAGGTCTACAATGTCTTGTATTTAATTTAAATCAACACTCTGATTGACAAAAAGAGCCTCAGACATCTCTTCCTTTTTACTATTCGTCCAGCCATTCCTTCTATCTGTTATTTTATCTTAAACCTTATCCTATAAGGCAAGAGTTTAATTTAGGATGTAATCATTAGTAAAATACACTAAGCAAAATCCTGGATGAAAATCAGAACTATTATACATTAGCACTGTTCCACCTGCTTCAAGAGATTGTAGTTTGTTGTATATGCCCTCATATATGAGCATCGATAGGCTGAGTTCTGAGTTTATAGTCTGAGGGCAAGCCCAAGCTCAACTTGATGCTTGGCTAAGTTCAAGTCTGGCAGCTTTATATTGTGTTTGGGCTGCCCCCATCCTCGTAATTAAGTCCTGTTATAGAATTTTTAAGCCTAGTGTCAGTTTCTCTTCTGGGTTCAGTTAAAACAAGAAAAAGAAGAGGTTCTCTTGTGGATCACAATCCTATAGTTAGAGAAATAACAGAAGTAGGAAAACTGGTAAACATTGACAGAAATGAACAGTCTCCTTTTCCCCCGTGTATGTTGGCCCAAGTATTCTGAAAAAGAAGGATGAGAATGGGGAAAATTTATGATCTATGATGGAGTTGCGATATTGGAGACTTAAGTGGTGCAAAAGAGAACCAGTTGATGAGTGAAGGAGATAAAATGAGGAGAGAATCTTAAGAAAAAAAACAACTCGAGAGAATTAAAAAACCCCTGTTGTTGCTATCACAACCATAATAGTTTTACTATCACAACCTTAATAGTTTTTATAACTATATAACTATATATAGGAAAAATTTTATAGAATGAGATATAGAGAACACATATTTATCATTCACTTCATAGATATGCATACTTGTGTACTTGTTAGTGATAGGAACTGTATATGCTATACATAGTTTATGGAATGATTGGTATACAAATAATGTAGGATGGGAGAGCTTATACCTATCTTACTGCAGTATATCAGAAGCCGTCAAAAGCCTGGTGGCTATGTAATGTTGGTAGCCCACAATGGTCGTACTTTTGATGTACCCTTTTTGATTGAGGAATTTAATCGTCATGGCGTTGAGATTCCTTCTAATTGGTTATTTTTGGACACAAGGACTTTGGCACGGGAATGGATGAAGTCTGAAGGTCTACCCCACTGTCTCCTTGCATTTCTGCGTGTGCGTTGTCTTATTTATTTATTTATTTACTTGTTTATTTGATATTGGGAGTTTTGTATTTGACTTTGTTCATAGGATTAACTTGTTCAACAAAACTGCAAGAACTTGCTGACAGGCTTAGGATTAAGTCGGCTGGACCAGCTCACAGAGCCATGTCAGATGTGCAGCTATTGTCATCAGTTTTTCAGAGGCTGACTTTCGAACTGAAACTGTCACTTGCTAACCTAGTCGTGACGAGGTCTTTCACAGCCTTAGATTTGACCAATGGGAAGAAGATGAAGAAGAAGAAGAATTCAAGATAGTTTATTCTTGTCAAAACAACCTCAAGCCATTTATTTTCTGTCATTGTGTATCCCCATATTTTGGCTGGGAAAAACACAGGAAAATTTGTGAAATGGAAGTGTAATGTCTTTTTGGCTCTTTTGTTTTAGTAATAAAAGGGTGCTCTAACTAACTAAGCTGCGAAAGCTGGTTGGTTTAAGGGGTCTACCTTTAATCATCTAATATTAAGTAATTCATTATTCTTTAAGTGGACAAATAGAATGTTCATCTCCGGTCAATTTATTAATTAATTACTTGAAGCCCCTGGTACCATCACTAATTCAATATGTGCTTCTTCCCTTCTATTAACCACTTCACATCAATAATTGTGAATCACATCACTAATTCACTAATTCTCTTGTTCTCCCAGGAATTGTTGTTGAAGGAGAAGGATGATATAATGCATTTGACATATCATAAAAAACTTGAGGATTTAGAATTTCCAGAAAGTAGAAGGTTCCAAGATAAATTGGATAAATTTGAAAAATAAAATCTAGAAACTATAATAGGATTCATTTCATTTCTTATATTAAATTGAAAAATCTATACAAATATTTTTTAAAAAAAAAATGCCTCTTCCTTCCGTGAAGAGAAGCATTGGCGAAAACAAGCCAGAAACCTCCGTGGGAAAATCAAAAGAATCATGACAGGTCTGTGACAAAAGAACAACATCCAGCATCAGCTCTATACATTTTCCAGGGCATATTCTTTTCCCTAGTAAAGACCTCTCCCCCATAACAAAATTTTGATTAGAAAAGGAAATGGAATTTGATCCAGGTATGAACTGGAGCAAATTTAAAGCTCTACCATTCCTCTATCTCGCAAGATACATGTCCATATATATAACCGTGTAAAAGTTGCAAGGGAGGGCACAATAACAAGTGAATTCGGAAATTACATTTGCTAAACAAATCATAATATCTCCTTGAGGATTAGTAGGACCAACATGACAAAGCACATGATAACAAGAACCGTCGCACACATCACCATCCCTCCTTGTTTTTGTGTTCTCTCAGCCTGCAGGGACCAATCGATTTAATGAAACATTGCCATGGAATATAGTAGAGAGAGAGAGAGAGAGAGTAAGAAAGGCACCTTCTGCAGCTGTTTAAGTCCTTCTTCAACTGTAGTTGCAACATTCTGAATGTTGTAATCTATCCTATCAACAATTGTACCCTGCTTGGAGAAAAATATTCAATTAATGATGGGCAACATGAAAAAAAATGTTTGTAAAGGTAGGCACTTAGGGCAAGCAGATAAACAGTTCCTGACCTGGTCTATTACAAGTACTGACAAGTCCTTCATAATTTGAGCAAGCTCATTTACTGATTGCACCACCTACAAAGCATAAATAGTTAAGAAACAAAAAATTTTAGTTAATAAAGAAGAAACTATCAGGTTAATGTTAATATTAAAAATAAGAAGTAATCACTAGCCTGCTGGATCTCTCTTTCTCTTTCTGCTGTGAATGCTTCACTATTTTTCAGCTTGGCCATTTGATGCTCATTAAACACCTAAATGTTATTAATATAGAGTCCTCTTGTCAGTATTCAACCAAGGTGGGGCAACAAAAAGAGAAAACACTCAACATTGACAACTAAATTTGACCCTACAAAATTATTTATTTATTGCTTATTGAGTTAATTGACAAGTCTGACAATAAAATTGCAGGGGTGTCAAAACACATACCATATCGTCCAAATTGTCATCATCTATTCTAGATCTACTTCCATTTAGATTCATCTCTAAATCAACCCCATCCTGACCCTGCATCAACAAACAAAAACAACAATATAAAAAAAATGCTGGAATCACCATCTTTAGAAGCAACTGCCCAACACATAAAGCCGAAATAGATCAATTCCTTGTATGTTAAGATATACACAGCAGAACAGAAAAATGCAGTTGGCAGTTTTCCTTGATATGTTAAAAACCATGGCAGAGTAAACAATTCCAGGCACCCAAAAGAAAAAATCTAAAATCTACAAATAAATTTTCATCCTCTCTCTCTGTGATTTAAGAAAATTGAATTCCTCAAACCTCTTTTTGTTGCCTGAGGCGCTTCAAGTAAGTTGACTGTTTCTTACGAAGTTCCATTGAAAGGTTCTGAAGGTCAGTGGCAAGAGAGCGCTGCAAAAAAGATTAACATAAGGATAGTTCATAAGACTAAACCACCATGTGAATGATTCGCAAGTTCATGCGTATGCTCAAATGGATGTTTAATTCAATGAGGCAAAACTCTGAAATCACGAAGTTTATAAATGACCACAAAAAAGGTAGCAATAAAAAATTTTCAAACATCGAGAATCTAATATGTCTAAATTCATTAAGGAAAGGTAAAGCAGAATCCCACATATCTGTTAATTCAGGAATGAAATTGGAAATATATCAGTTCACAGAGGAAGGCAAATTTACACTTATCTAACTGATCAACCAGGCAACTAGATCAAGAGATTTTGAATTGTTAAGGTGCCAAAGTTGTAAAAATGAATACATCAAAGAAAATTTAATCAGCCCTGAAGGCAAACTTATCTGAGAACCTCTGTGAGAGAGAAATTGAGATGGCAGTGTAATATTCAAGTGTGTAGTTTTATTTAAGTTCAAATCCTGCCACTTCTAAAATGAGTCAGATCAAATATCAAGTTAAGAACCAAGACAATATTGGCAGTGATAAAGTAATCAAATCAACTGATCACACTCTTCCGAAAAAATGGATATCAGAAGGAAAATCAGCAGAACTGTTATAAGTACAAATCATAACAGCCATCAAAACATCATACCTGTACATTTTTTCTAACATTTGAGTCCTCAGAAGGCCCAGCTGCAGAAAGTCTCTGTAATTTTTTCTCTGACTTCTTTATGAGATCAGTTATTTCTTGAGTTAGAGATTCAATCATGTGTTGATCTTCCTTACCATCTCCAAACGAAGGCATCAAAGCTTTAGCATGAGCCTTGGCTAACTCGGTCATTTTTGTGCGTGCACGCTGCACATTTGCAGCTATTTCTTCTGATACATCCACCCACGCTGGCGGCAGACCAACCGTAAGTGCACCTTTACTGCAGCAAGAAAATGATGTTTAATCTTCCTCCCATGATATTTTACAGTATAGGTTCATACATTAACAGAGTAACGATAAAGCTGTCAAAATGAGAGTTCCAAAACTAGAGTGATTTGTATTTGTACTCATGTCTAGCAATAGCTTGAAAAGAATTATCTCCACATTATAGCACCATCTTTAAAACAATCATCTCACTCCTTAGCATTAAGTTGTGGCTTATGCTTAATGAGGGTACAGTACACGTCAAGGTCGAGCTCCATCAAACATAGTTTTGTTGGCCTGATATTTTTTTTATTCTAGAGCCAGTTTGGTAATTTCAGACTTATACTTCCACACTACAAAAAAGAAGAAGGAAAAACTAAACCTTTTAAGGCAGTTGTAATTTTCTCCTTCAGAAAAGCAAGTGGCTCTATATATAAGCAAATCGCCTAACCATATAAAAAATTCTCTCCCTCACTTCTCTCTAGTTGTGTTTGCTCTATCTGCATGAGCATGTGCTACGCAAATTCTGACAACACTTAGTCCTAAGTCCTTCTAGAATTTTCATAGAAGTTATTCATAAAAGAAGTCACTAAACACGTCTATCAAAATCAATCCAACATTTAAAAGCTATAAGAGGCAGAGTTAAACATCTCAAAGCACTCAAGCCACTCACTAATACCAAGACAAAGATAATGACCACTTCCAAGCTCTTGTTCCACCTTTTGAAGGAACGTTACTTTTTAGTCCATGAGAACCATCAATCTTCATTTGATAAAAACTAAACTGTTATTCCACAAGCTTTCCACATTTTCAATCCAACGAAGGAAGTGTTCTGCAAAGACAGCCATCAATAGAACATACTGAAATCCAAGTTTTTTCCAATAATTTTGGAATAGATTGCCTCCTTGTTAGATACACTGCCCAAAACTTCTGAATCATGGGAAAAGGAGACGGAAATATTTTGGATGAGAAACCTGCAGCTTGAACTTCATTCTATTGAGAAACTTAAGATAACTCTGAATACAAGTAAAACTATTGAGCAACCAATTCTCTATATCTCATAGAATTATACCCTGTGAACTAATGTTACTTATACAAGCCACATTCTTCTAATCCTTCCGAAATTCAGATATTAAGAAACTTAAATTAAATTATACACGAAATTAAACCTTATTTAAATTTACTGTAAAGAAAATTCAGCTCAACTTTGCTGCACTATTACATTAGCAAGAAAATAGCTGACAGATCTCAAACTCTCTGAGAGTAAATCAAAGCATAAAAATTCACTATTTTTTGGAACTCATAATAAATATAAGAAAAAGAATATACAAATGTACCTCGAATTACCAGGATCCTCAGTACTTAGTGGAGCATAAGAGCGATTTTGGAGAAGCGAAGTGCTAACTAATTCGATCACCGGACCTCCGCCAGAGCTTGTCGACGTAGTCGATTGGGTCGACAAGCCCGCTGGAACCCTAACGCTCTTCAAAGCATCTCTATATTTCCTAAATATCAAGGTCCTATTCCTCGTCGCCATATACAAATTCTCTCAAAATTAAAAAATTAAAATTAAAAATATATTTATAAGAATAAGATTCGACAAAAAAAGCTACAGATCTGAATAAACTGATGTATTTTCTCTCGTAATTAATCGAGAAATAAGTTCAGAGGTTGCGGTGGCGGGGACGGTCGAGTGCCCGGCGAAGCTGGAAATATCGGTGTCAGTCTTGGAAGGGTCAGGCTTTGGGCTTTGGGGTCAAGCGAAAAGAACAAAAATAAAATTATGAAACGGTTTTTATTAAACTACTCATTAACAGAAATTATTTCCGATAAAAGATAATTATAAAATAATTAATTTAAATAAATATAAATAAATTAAAGAGATTAAATTTAAATTTAAATTTTTTACACATTAATTTTATTTATTTAATATTATTTTTATTTTTTAATCAGTGTGTTTAAAATAATCATTAAAAAATGGCTAATTTTAGAATAACTGTTAATTTATTTATATTTTTTTTGAAATTACTATTGTATATCTATATTTTAATTTAAATAAACACTTAAAAAATTTGTTAAAAAAATTATTTTTTTAATAACTCAAATACTATAGACAAATGCTCTAAAAATAATAACCAATATTAAATTTTTGTTCTTATTTTTTTTAATATATAGTGCTTATAAAAAAATATATTTTCTTCAATAGACCTATTTATATTTTCACACAGATTAAAAAATTTAATTAATTTAATTCAAATAATAATTTTTATTTTATATTTTTCACAAATATTTTTTATTTATATTATTAAATAACTACCTTAAAAATAATTATTATTTAATTTTACAGACTAATAAAATGTCATTACCAATAAATTTTTATTTAATATTAATTCTTATCACTTATAAAATTTTAACGAAAAGAAAAATAATAATTTAATAAATTAAATGTTTTATCAAAATTAATATATATTATTTTTTAATTAAATATTCATATTCTTATTATGTATGTTTTATTTAGTCCAATAAAATTAATTAATTATTTATTAATAAAAATACGGCGTTGTAAAATATTAAATATGAATATATTTATAAATTAACATATCAATTATCTTAAAAAAAAAAAAAGAATATAATTCTGAATAGACGAAAAAAAATAATCTACTTTTTTTAAGACGGAGGAATTATTAAATATTATAATTTTTATATTTTTATTATATTTTATTTATAAATAAAATGTATATTTTACTCTATTAATTAAAATTTTTAGCCCCATTATTTTTTTATTAAAATTTTAACCTTATTATTAATAACTATTGTTTATTATGTGCTCAGTGTACAGCTCAAGTAGGGCTTGCAATAAAACAGGAAGAGGAAAATAGCAGTTTTCTAAAAATCCATGTAAAATTTCTGGATTAATAAGTTAATTACATCAAATTCCTTAAAAAATAGTATATAAAACGAACAGAACACAGAAAATATTTTCTTTTCCTTTTTCATCGAAATTCACCCACCAGAGGAAGAGAGAGAGGCGCACAAAAAAAAAAAAAAAAAAAGCTCTTCATTATCTGTCACTCCTTCGAAGCCCCTCCCCCAAAAACCTACCCTTATCTATTTCATCATTTTCCTTGGACTTGAACCTTTTTCTTTTTTTCAATTGCCCATTTCTCTATTTCAGGATCACAGCTTTATCAATCGATCATATCTTCATTGCGTTCTGTTTTTTTTTTTTCCTGGGTTTCGATTGGGAAATTTTTTAATTAATTCATTAATTAAAAAGGGAGCTATGGATGCTGATTCGTGGAGCGCTCGTCTCTCTTCAGCTTCTAAGCGATACCACTCAGTTCTTCAATCGCGATCTGGTGAGCTTTGAAAAATATTGTTTCTTTGTTTTTGGTCTGTTTCGTTACTGATAAAATTATAGGAAAGCGTAATATAATGAATCCAAGTCTTAAATGTTAGATTTTTTTTTTTTTTCAATTTGAGCTCAGAGATGTCGAACCCAGGAGTCATTTCTCTGTTTTTATATGATGCGAAAGTTTTTCATTTTTATTTTTTCTGATTGTTCTTAGTGTTTTGATTGTTTGCTGAGAATACGAGGAAAGTAAAAAATTGAGATTCTGGGTTTTGCTCCTTTTCTCTTGGTCTAATTTTAATTATTACCCCTCGGTGGCAAAGTACTTGTGCTTCACTGAACTTGATTGGAAGTTGTCCACTTGAGAAGATTTTGCCTCTAGTTTCTGAGAAAATGAAGTTAAAAGAAATGAGTATTCTCTCTTGAGTTTTAATAAGCAAAAAATGTAGATATAAATTATAATATCTGATGATAGAGGTGATAGCTGTGTGCTGTTGAAGGCTCGGTGGTTTGTAAAGCTAAGTACTCATCTTGACCGAGAAAAGTGGCTGAGATCAGTACATTATTGCCTGTTGTAAAAGCGAAGGACTGAAATTTAGAATCTTAATTTGACATGTTGAAATTCGTTTCAACACAGCATTAAACAGATTTTTAGTTTGTGGCTTCTTTTCTGTTTTGATCTTGTGGAAATAAATACTAGCATCGTTAAGGCTTTACTTAATGTGTTTTCAGATGTTATATTTTTCGATGAGCCTTCTCTTAGCTTGAAACTCTTCCGTGTCCCATTTATTGAAAAATCAAAGTGTGTAAAGTGCTTTTACAGGAAAAAGAATTAAAAATATATTCCTTTTCAACGAGGTTTGAGTATCAAACATAAGATTCTATAATCTTATTTTGGCCTTTTTTCCCTACTTATCTATCACATGGAGGGTTAGCATTTCTGGAAATGATTAAGGAAGCTTTCTGTTAATGATTGTTATTATTCTTGCAACAGCAGATATGTTTATGGGTTTTGAAGAAATTGACGGAGATGATGATATAAGGGAGGAGTTTTCATGCCCATTCTGTTCAGAATATTTTGATATTGTTGGTTTATGCTGCCATATTGACGATGAGCATCCCATGGAGGCAAATAATGGGGTAAGATTGTTTTCAGTTATGGAAGTTCAAAATTCCAATTGTTTTGTAAGATTTGTTCAGGATCCATGCATGGTTCAGGATGTTTCTAATTAAGATTTCAAAATTATGTGTCCTTATAAAATATATGTTCTGTGTCGTGATGGTATCAGTAACAAAATTCATACTAGCTTATCACAACTGTAGCCTTGAATCCTGACTAGTTCTGTAAAGTTGAGTTGCAAAGGGATTTGTATACATAACTGGCCTTCAAGTTGAATTGAACTTTAACTCCACTTTATATTCTTGCCATGCACAGTCGGATTCAGGTGGCCTTGATTTCTTCTAGTTGATGATTGTTGAAGTTCTATTATGTCTGTCTCCTTACCAATATTATTAATGAGATGGGAAAACTTTATTTCATGGAATTTACTTTAGCTGATAGGAATGGACTGGACTACCAATATGATGCTATGATCCTTGTGGTTTGGCAAATGTTGTTGTGGGATGGGGTGGATTAGGGTGTAGTACTAGGTTTTTTTTTTTTGAGTTTCAATTAATGGATTTGCATACTTTTTGGAATGAGATTTTGTTCGTTATATAATGATGGAGAGATGTTTCTTACTGATGATGAGAAAAACTTGTTGAAGGTTATATTTTGCTGATATGCATACTGCTTATTACAGGTTTGCCCAGTTTGTGCGATGAGGGTGGGGGTTGATATGGTTGCACACATAACCTTACAACATGGAAATATATTCAAGATATCCTTTCCCCTTGAGTTATTGCTGGGTTCAAAATTAGCAATTTTCGTAGTCTCATGAATACTTAAAAAGTGAATTGTTGCTAATAATTTGAATTTACCTTATATATTTTCCTGTTCTTTTTATCAAAGTTTCTTTGCTTTTTGGGTGGTGTACTCTCTGTGTATGATGTGTGTCCATTGGAAGATTTAACAAATTAAATTCTCTGGTTTATCTCCTTGTCCGGACTTTTCATTTTTCCATTTTATTTTTCAATATTTTCTGGCAAAGCTGGTATGAAATCTGGAAGCTATGTTAATCAAGATTTGTCTTATTTTGTTGTTGGCTTTCTGCATGGAAGCTGCCAATATTATTTTCTATTGCTTTTTCTCTAAAGCTAACAGGAAAACCTTGAATTGAATAAGAGGAATTGAGGGTCCAAAGGCTTTCTTTGAGAACAGCAATGCCTTGCAATCGATTTCAATTTTAACTCCGTGTTTCACTTGCACATATGCTGTTCTTATGTCTAATAATTTTAGTTCATTTCACACTTAAAGAAAGTCTTAGTACCTTTCTTATGATAGTTATGTCAGTCAGAAATGGATTGCAAGTTTAGTTGGTAAGGCCTAAGCCATATAGCCTATTGCAAGTTTAGCTTGTAAAATTGTGCTGTATTAAAGTATCAATAATCATAGTGCTCTTTAGCCTTGACTTCCTTAACAAGTGGTTACATGCAGCGCAAAAGGAAATCACGTAAAGGCGGACATCATTCAACGCTTACTTTATTGAGGAAAGAGCTGCGAGAAGGAAATCTACAATCGCTTTTTGGGGGTTCTTCCTGTATAGTGTCATCCAATGCAGCACCTGATCCATTGTTATCTTCGTTCATTTTGCCTATGGCTGATGATTTTGCAAGTGCTCAACCTTCTTTTTCAAAAGAAACAAGTTCATCCAAGAAAAGTTTAGATGAGAATGTTTCAGAGCGGTATGATATCTGGTTCTTCTGTACCCCTTTTTCTTTTTCATTTTACTTAATCATGCGCTAGAATATCATACATGTACAGTAATAATATTCCACAGTTGCTTTCATCTTTGTTGTGGGATCAAAAAGAAAAAATAATTTTAATAGCCATTTTCTCCTTGATGTAATAAAAAGGGCATATCTGACTCTGGTACTCTGGTACTCTGATGGTATTTCCCTGATGATGGTGTACTCTTCATGATGTTTAGTTTGCAAAAGGCCTACTACTTGATGTTATGGTGCCCTCTTCATGATGTTTAGTTTGCAAATGGCCTACTACTTGATGTTATAAGCTATCATCAAGAGTGCAAATCTTTTTTGTCCATTAATGAATGTGAAAACAAATTAAGTTGTGAGTGATGCTTTTTCTGAGCTTTGAGAGGGAGGATTTGTGGGAAATTTCGTGGTGGACTAGAAATGCCAACTGCACCTTTCTATATTGTGGGCATTAAGGAAATATCATATGCCCTAAGATATCTTGCCCAAATTTCTGATCTTTTGTGTTAGTTATAATCTATTATTGAGGGAAATGGGAAGGAACAAAGGGGAAAAGATGAAAAGGAACTTCTTAGGGGGGAGGAACATTTTTCTCATATTGGAGAGTTTGTTAAAATAGAAAGAGGAGAGGGGGGAAAGGGATGGAGGGTACTCAATTGATTGGCATAATGCATTCCCCTCAGCAGTTATTGATCAGTGAGAAAAGAGGAATTGTATGTAAATTGTCTTGTTTTCCTTTTTTTAACCTTAATACTTTTTTAATTAACATTATGGAAGTTTCTTAGTTTTGTCTTTGTGATTTCAAAAAGCTTTTAGGTTCCCCTTCACCCTCTTACCTTTCACCTCATGACCAAGCAAGAGGAAGATCTCTATCATATTGTTTTTCTTCACCTTCTAAACCAAATAAGGAAGGATTCCTTCCTCTCTTTACCCTTAAAGATTCTAGGGCCCTGTGCTGAGTTTGTTCTACTACCGTATCTATTATTATAAAAAGGTTGATATTTGTGTTTTTTTGGTATGGATGAATTTCTCATTTACTGCCTACTGTAGTTGTACTTACAATTGACATTTGAATAAATATATTATCGTTTTTCAAATTTTTCTTTGCTCTCATCCGTCTTTAATATTTTGGTTTTTGGTGACAGAAATATGAAGTCAACTCCCTTATCAATTAAGGATCAGGAAGAGAAGGCGAAGAGGAGTGAGTTTGTTCAAGGGCTATTGTTGTCTGCTGTTCTTGATGACATCTTATGAAGAGGGACACGTGCTGGCTGCTGCAGCTATGAAAATCCAATTTACAAGGAGCCCTGCAATCTATGGTTTGTTTGTAGTGAATATGCCAAAATGCCTATGTATTAAAGGCAGTGTGTAATAAGGTGTAGGAATGTGGATCAGCTATGTTGCATGTCAACTTAAGTCGTTGGACCTGAACAGACTTTTACTTTCAGGTTATCATTAAATGAAAAGAAGAAAAAAAAAATCTTTCCTAAAATGACTCCCCTCTTCCAATTCCCAACCATAGAACGATTTTTGCCTTCCTGATATGTTGATGCTGCGTTATAATGGTATTCTATATATCTATATATATATATACATATATATTTTTTTTTTTTTGTAAAAAAAGATAGTATTGGTTCCATAAAATAAAAAAAAAAATTATATACCCGCACTTGCAAACAATAGATGAAGCCATGAATAAACTTCTGACTTAAGGGCATTCAAAACCGTATCATATGGTGGAAATTGACAACAGAACTCAGACGTCAATGGCGGTTTTGATGGCCGCAGTTAGATGGTGGCATAGGCTCCAGAGCTGGAATTTTCAGCTGTGACATACCAATTTTTAAATATCTGAATATGCGGACCATTTAATTTTTGTCTTAAAATGATTGGATTTAAATAAATCCATAACCCAGTGATTATACTTTTTTGACCTGTAGCACAAGGAAATAATGGAAACGATAAAAAGACGCACCCAACCCCCAAGTTAGCTATTACTATAGAAGCCACTGTCAGAGAGACAGGTGGGTCAAAACTCAAAAGGGTATGTAACTTCCAACTATCCCACATACATTCTCCGTAAATAAAACTGAAAATAACCGTCATTTCCCTTTAAAAAAAGGTGCCGTACTTCCCTACTTGACAAGGATAGACTGACTTTTTTGCAGTTTGGCCAATTAAAATTCTCTTAATTTAGTTTGCAAATCATACCTAATCAGAATGACAATACTTGCTTTCTGTATTACTTGTAGAACAGCTGCCCTTTTGACGTCAAACACTGATATCCAATGTGGATTATGACCTAGAGATGGTTTGCTACACAGTACATGCACAACAGACGTGAAATAATTGAATAACACTATATCCAATATTCCTATTCCAATTAATGCAATGCATCATTATTACAAATTCAAATGGGATCCACATACAGAATGATTTATATGAATGTGGGATGGGGAGCAATGCACTGCGCGTACAGAATGATTAATAGACTGATAGTAACTCTCAGACGTGGTGAGTAGTGACTATGAACCTAATGCTGCTAGTGGTGAAATCTATGTCACAAACCTGAGCGCAAACTAAAACCCATTCAACCTTGCATCCGAAAACACATGGCTCCATGAAAAAAAAAACACAGAAAGGGAATCAGTAAATAACAACATTATGACTTTAAATCTTAACAAATGAGTATTTCATCAAATAAGAATAGAGCCCTTCAATGCTCAATGTAAGTCAATTATGCCTATAAACAAGTTAACCATAAATGTCTAACTCCTAACAAAAAAGAGAGTGCAAAAAATACACTCCGTGTCAAATGACTAAAGACCTAAACTTAACCACCGTGGCAGTCTTGTGTCCATGATTCTCTTCACTATGTCCCGTACAAAAGAATCAAAACAAGATGAGCAAAAACCTTTCATTATACTTGTCTGTCCAGCAATCAATCTATCACCATGGGTGCAAATTGATGGTGAGGGCATAGAGTGAACCTCACTCCTCTTGTGCTCAAGACCACAAGCAGCTAAGATAGTATGTGTAGAACTCCTTGCAATATCTTTGAAAGTATCATGACCTGCAACAGGAGAGAGAGCAATTTGAGCATTTCCATTGCATCAGTAAATAAAAATTCACCCAGCATATGCATCTAAACAAGACAATGGCTGGTAAGAATTCATGAAACTATTCCAAGACTATCAATCTAAATCATATTTATTTGTTCCAATTTACATAGGTAAATGCAACAGGATAAGGAAATAGAAACTACAGAATTGACAAAAGGATTTGAGCAACTTCACATACCTAATTCAATGTCTTGAGACAAGCTTTTCAAGTGGCTTTTAACCATTGATTGCAATTGTTCCTTTACCAAGTAGAATTGACTCTCTTCTCTAGCCCCGTGGGCCGACAAATTAACTTCACATGCAATGCCTGGTCTGTTGTTGCTTTGATCATATTGCTCACGGCCAGATATAGAGTTGATTCCTGTGAGCTCAGGCCATAATGTCAAATTGATAGACCTGTCAGTAGTTGTAACAGTTGGATCCTGTACTGTTTGGGTTCTCAATTGGCTTGGTCTCAAAGAAAAAGGATCCCTATTTTGAACTGAAGAAGAGGGATGGTCATTAGCCCATAATCTCACATCAAGGAATGTATTCTGTGATGCCCTCATTTCTTGTGTCCTTGAATTTTGAAGGGTGGTTTCCCGATATTGATCGACCTGACGGTTTGCAAGATCACTTTGCAAGTTGGCAGCTGAAACGACATCAGTTCTGCTAGCCATATTATTCATTCTGCTGATAGAAAGAAGATTTTGTATATGACGGTGTATCTGGCGTCTCATTGATAAAGTTGGTGCCCCTGCTCCAGATACTGGAGAAGCTGCCTGAAAATCCCCTGTAGGAAATCTGGGAGATGAAAGATTTGGGAATCCTTGAGTGAATGCTAGACGAGGTGAAGGCTCTAAACTGGGGTCTAAATCTTCTCCATTATTAGCAGTAGCAAATGGTCTACTGAACATGCTGTTTGTTGTCCTTCGATCAGGCAAAGGATCCTGAGCTTGGGAGCTTGAGGATCCAAGAGCGACAGGTCGACAACCATCACAATACCAATTGCCTTCAGGTACTTGCCGCCCAAGACCAACACAGTAGGTATGAGCAGGTGAATCACAG
Organism: Aleurites moluccanus; assembly: GCA_948193065.1. Classification (NCBI taxonomy): domain Eukaryota; kingdom Viridiplantae; phylum Streptophyta; class Magnoliopsida; order Malpighiales; family Euphorbiaceae; genus Aleurites; species Aleurites moluccanus. The sequence goes on along the minus strand of CANXYC010350550.1, from coordinate 7,897 downwards.
AGATCACAGAGCAACATGAGGCTATCATCCCCACCTTCATGGCATTCTGTACAAATCACATTTTCATATGGATCGATAAAGCTCCGGATTTCTTCCTCGGATGGTTGATAAACCTATATAAAACAATAATTCAGATCAAAACAGGAAATAAGTAAGAGCTTAAAGAATATGCAATATTAACCCTTAAGCAAAATGAAGAAAAAAATAAGAAAGACCTGATCACGCTTGGGGACTTGTATCACCGCATTTCTCAGATCAACTTCCACAGCTGTTCTTCCATTCTTGGTTATTGTCTTAAACCTCTGCTTGCACAAAGGGCAACGTGATTCTACTTTTGACCACTCCATGATACAGGCGAAGCAGAAATAGTGACTGCAGCAATCCAGTGTTCCCCTCAATCTTCTTTTATCCTCTTCTGAGAGGCAAATTCCACACACCTGCTTCCCCACCTCGGATTTTTCTTCCTTTACCTTCTCTTTACCTTTTCTAGCTATAGGTTTCCCTTGTTGGCATAAATCCCCATTCTCCTGAACTTTCTTTACAGAAGATAATCTCCTCAAGCTAGCCTTTACTTCTCCATACAAAGCACTGGCCTCCCTCACCTGTTCTTTCTCTTCCTCTGAGATAGTGAACTCATAATCAGATGATCCAGAAGACATAAAATCTGAATCTGAATATACAGCGTATCTCCTCCTCCTAGCACCTGAATTTTTTCTGCTCTTTTCTCGTGCACCTGCAGCATCATCTATAAAATCACCATCATCATCTTCATAGCACTCACGCCTCTCTTTCTTCCTCAACCTATGGTTTTTCCTTCCTTTCTTAACGGAAGGCTTCTTTGAAACCCTTGATTTCCTCCTCTTTTTTCTACCTCCTCTAGAGCCCCTTTTCGGGATGCTCCTCCTGCCCACTTTAATGTAATTACTCTTCTTTTTCTCTGTTAATTCCTCTTCCTCATCCAGAAAATCTTCATCTTCGTCTGGAGAGAATTCCTCATCATCATCATCATTTACATAATCCTCATCTTCCTCCTCTTCATAAGATACTCTTTTCCTTTTCCGTGAAGTAAAACCCCCAATTTTCCTATTTGTTTGAGAACCGTTGTTATTTTTTGATCTAACAACCTTCCTAAATTCCTCTTCGTCCTCTTCAACATAGCCGTCAAAACTCTCCTCTGATGCATACTCATCTAAAGAATTCCCCAAATCCTCTGAATCATCGTCAGATGCATTTTCCTCAATTTCAACCACATAATCCTCATCTGAATCATCAGAACCTTTATCTTTAGACTCCCTATTCTTAAAATTTCTCTTACAGTTAATCGTCCCTCCCCTTCCCATCTATCTTTACACACATACAAATCCAAAGCCAAGAATCCCAAATGTTAAACAACAAATTTTAACCCAATAAATACCATCATAAAGATTCTTTAATACACAGCTATATCAAATCAAATCGCATCGAACCAAATTCTAAGATTCTTGAATTCGTTTTACTTTGTTTCTTGCTTAGGTTATACTCAAATGGGGTTATAAGATTAATACACAACAGTGATCCCGCAAGGTTTATCAATTCTTTCTCGTAACCGATCTGTATTTAACACGGAAAACCCAAAAACAACCGACAACAAAATCAAAAAAACAACGAACACCCAGATCACAAATTCAAGATGCTGAAAGTTCTCCTGTTATAAATGCTTTAAATTAAGCAAGAAAATAAATTCCTGACAACACAAACCCACTAATAAAATCACCATTTTTAGCTACTTTTCTGCAGCTACGTTAAATTTTTTTTTTTTTTTTTCAAGGAATAGAGGAAAAATATATAATAAATATAAAAAAGAAAATTAACCATTCAAATCCGTATTATTGCTCAAATCAAAGCCCAAAAAAATATTTTTTTAAAAATTCAAAAAATAAAGAAACCCAAAATCAATTGTTTCAACATAAAGCTCAAAATATACAAATACAATACGTATATACAGAAAAAAATAATAATAATAAAAAGAAGATAGAGAATCTAGGGGCAGAGAGAGAGGGGAAAGGAAAGGGTGGGGTTGGTACCTGAAAGGAAGATGAAACAAGTTGAAAACTGAGAAAAGGTTTCGCAAAATATAGAAATTGCTTTTATGCTTTTTCGTTTCGGTTATTGCATTTTTTTTATTCTGTCGTGTTTTTTTTTGTTTTTTTTAATAATTTCATGTAATATCTAATAATACAATTAATTATATATAGACATACTTATATAATTTTCTTAAAATTAATTTTGATTTTAAATTAATTTAAGTGTTAATTGAATATTTTTATATATTTATCTATGATTGAACTAAATTTTTTTAATTTTATATATGACTTTAATATTATTACATTAAATATTTATTAATAGTATTAATCTTTTTTAAATGTACCATATTTAATTTTTATATGCTAGAAAAATTATTTTATGAATGTTAGTGCTAAAATTTTAAAAAAAATTGAATCATGTAATTCATCAAAAATTCAGTATAGTGTCTAATAAAAAAAATTATTTTTTTTAATACTAATCACTGATATTAATATTTTTATAAGAATAATTTTTTTAAGTAAATTTAATTTATTATATAAGATTATAAATTATTAATAATTATTTATAAAATTAATATAATAATTAATTATTTAAATTTTGAATTATTAATATATTGATATATTAAATTATTATTAATTAATTTATAATATAGTTTGAATTAAAGTGATGTAAAAAATTTCTTCTGGTACGGTATGGTTAACTGTTTTTATTAGCCAATAATTGGTTTTTTGTTTTATTGGGGAGGGGAGCGATTAATTATTGAATTGTTACAGAAAGGTTATTAAAAAAATAAATTAAAATTTGTATAAAATCAAATTGGGGATATTGTGAACGTTGATGATTCTTATGGCGTACGCGACTTGGCGACCTCATCGATGGAGTCCGTTGCTGCGAAATGACGGAAATGTCCTTTTGGGAACTTGGACATTGCCTTCGCCACATTTAACTGTAATTTGATTTGAAATGTTTTGACTATTGCATTTCTTTCCTTAATTATATTATTTATAATATTAATTCAAAATTAATGCTAGTGAGTGTTAATTTTTCGAGAAATTATTATTCACACAATGAATTCTCGTATAATTAAAATAAAAACATGTGGACTTAAAATATTTTCTTATTTTATCTAATAATTTTTTTAATTTAATTTAAAATTTTAATTTTCTTGTAAAATAAAATAAATAATTAATTATTTTGAAATTCTTATATTTTGATTATTATATTAAAAAATTCTTTTATTTTTAAAATTATATTAAAAAATTTTTAATTTTTATACCATTAAACTACGAACGCTTCCACTCATTTTTATTCATTTATCTGTTAGTCAATAACCTAAAAATTAATCTTTAATTAAAATTTTTATTAAAATATCTAAAATATCTCTGATTCAAAACCCATCCATCTTCTTCTTCATTTCATAATATATAATCTATAATTTTTTAATTTTCCATTTTAGATAAAGGAAAACACCAACTAAATCTCAGAAAGAGACACCTCTCTTTGTCGCTACCACCACCTTACGCTCTCACCTGACCATTTAACAAACATTTAAGAACAGAGAATTGATCAAATAGTGGGAGAAATTAAATTCTTGGGCAATTCCAAAACGAAATCTCCACCAAATTTATTAGCGAAAGAAGCCAACTTGGATGCTTGATTCCTCTGTAACTGAAAAAAAATAGCTCCTTCAAATTTTGGAGTGGCTGTAGAGCTTCCATTGTCATTTATTCCTTTTCAATATCATCGTCTTCTTATAGATTTATTAATGGAGTCCACTGTAATCCCAAATACTGTAAGTGTTGCTTCTCTTTCAAATTCCTTATGAAATTTTCCATTGCAAATCTCAAATTTTCAATTGTCAAATCTTCTCTCAAATTGTTTAACCCATTCAAATTTTGTGTTGATCTCTTATGATATAGAGATGATTTCTTTTCACGCCACTTTTGTGTGTTGGCGATGCAGGTCTGTGCTTGGCAAATCCATCTGCCTCGAGGAGGAGGAGATTATTTCGCTGCGAAAGAGTAGGTGCACTAACAGCCAGTTTAGACCACTATCTATTCCTCGATTATTTTGATTGAAGGCACAAGCGAGATAGGAAGGACAGGCCCAGGCTGGAAACAGCACCACAGCGGAAACTCCCTCAGTTCTTGGCTTTGGTCCAATTTCATTATTTTGACTTTGATTATTTTGATTGGTGTAGTATTGTTCTTGTTTTCAGGTTTAATTGATTTATACTATACACTTTAAATTTGGTGGTGTGGAGGTATCGGTGGTGGTGTGATGGTAGCGAAGATTAAAATTTTGGTGTAATCGAGAGTAATGACATCTGAGTGTTAGATTGAAAATGAAAAATATTATGATCTTTTTATATTAATTTGATGAATTTTTAACAGAATAACCTTAAATCTTAATAAAATCAAAATATAAATTTTTTTTAATATAATTAATTAAATTATAAGAATTTCAGAGTAATTAATTATAAAATAATAATAATAATAAATTTGATTATAATTTTAAATTAAAATATAAATTAAAATTGACCAAATCAGTCACTAGTCAAATTTTAAAACATAGATAATTTTGAAAATAAGTTATTTATAAAAATAAAATTAATGCATGTGTTACTTTTTCAAGTGTAAATTGAAATCTTTCATTTTCTATAGATGAAAAACTTTGATATTGTAATATTAGATTTTTCTACATGTATTGTATTATTTTTAGTGAATGAATATTATTGAAAGAAAATTATCTTTTAAATACAATATAAATTATTTAAAAAATTTTTTTTTATTACAAATGGAAATGAAATCATTTGATTTGTGTTAACGTATGTATTAGGTTTCTGTCATTTGAAGATATGTAAATTTATAAGTGAGTTATTTCCGCATTAAAATCAATATCATTAAATCACCTAAAAAAATAAATATCATTCAAGACATTCTTACTTTTTCCCTTTTTCTATTATTGGCAGTATAAATGAAATATTCATACGGCACTCCTAATGGGGCTGAGGAAGACTACTGTTTATTTTTACACAGCAGCTTTTCATGTATTTCATTTTAATTATTTAAAAAAAAAATTATAAAATTTTTAAAAATTATATTTTGATAGTGTTTGATGTAATGAATCTACTGATGTAATTTTTTATACTAAACAAAAATTATTTGGATAAGAAAAAATACATTATAAATTTTATATATTATATTTAACGGTTTAGATTTAACACATTTATAATATATTTTTAGTTGTCAAAATAATTTTTATTTAGCATAAAAAATATATCAATAGATTCATTACATCAAACACTATCAAAATATAATTTTTAAAAATTTTATAAATTTTTTTTAAATAATTAAAATGAGCCCTCAACCCCTCCTAATGATACCAATGTCTCTATCAACATGTAATTTTTTTTTTTTTTTTTTTTATTTACTTGTCCAAATTTTCTTATTAAACCAAATCTAAGTGAGTATTTAATAAAAAAAATTTATATAACTGTAAATTTTTTTTTATTCCTAATAACTGTATCATAGTATTTAGTTATTGATAATTATTAGCAGTTATGTAACTGTTAAATAGTCAAACAACTGTTATTTATAAAAGTTTTAAATCAACTTTTTTTTTAATTTTACTTTTTTAATTAAAAAAATTAAATTATTTTCTAAAAATAATATTTAAATAAAAATTAAATATTTATATTTATTCTTAATAGTTATTTAATATAATAACAGTTAATAATAATTTTATCAAATATCTGTAACAATTAGTTATTAAATAATACTTAGTAGTTATCAGTCACCAGCTATCAGATATTAGCAATAGCTAATAACTACCAGCAACAACTAATAGTTGTTACAAATAATTAAATTAAATAAGTCTAAATTTATAAATAAACATAGAGATTTATGGAGGTTAATTATATAATAGAAAGGTGATTTGAAAATTTTTAATTTACAACCCCTTCAAGATAATGTAAAAAAAAAAAATCCTTAATTAAATGAAATCATGATAAATAAATCATTCTCTTGATATAATAATAAATAAATTGTATTACATTGAAATTAATATATTATAGTAAAATAAATAAAAATCATAATAAGTAAAGTAAGAGATAAATTATTATTTTATTATTGATATTTGATTTAATTAATAAAATAATTTTTTATTTTTTATAAATTAATTAAATAATTTTTCAGTTTTGGTTTTGTTAATATTTTATTTATTTGATCCAATTTCACTATTAAAAACATATGAACAAAATAATAATAATAATAATAACCCTCATTTCAATCTATACCAATACTCCTAAAAATTAGAAAAACTAAAAACAAAAAACTTGATCCCTATCTATCAAAACTCATAAAAAAAAAATTTATCAAATTGCTCAAAAACAATGATGAAATCCATCACTTGACTCTTAATATAATAATATATAGGCATCAAAAGCTTCCAAATCACAAATCCATCAGCCACAAATAGAAGGGAAATCAAGAAATCTATAAATTCCAAAGATTACAAAAGATCAATCTTTGTAAATTTCAGACCTATTTATTAAAATCTGATTATTATATGGCCTTTCGGATGGTGGTTGAGAGATGATGGCAGTGAGGATGCCTATTTGGAGATTTATTATTCTAAAACATTAATAACGAATTATTGATATAATAATTTATTAATTATTCTAATTTGGTTTTGTTGGGTGGTTGAGAGGAGATGGTGATGATGAAGGGGCGGCAGCGATGCTGGCGGTCTTGATGACGACGACGACTGGTGATTTTGAACTTTCTTCTAATGTGATGGTGACGGTGACAAAATAGCAGTAGAAAATAGGTGGAATTTAAAAAAAAAATTAGATAGAATGATTTATTGAATTAATGAAATTAAAATTAAGAAACTATTTGATTAAATTTTTAAAAATGAAAAGAACATTTCATTAATTAAATTAAACTTTATGAATGAGAAACAAAAGAAATACTTTTAGGAAAATAAAAAATAAAAAATTTTCAGCTAAATAATGTTATCTTCTTATTGGCCATTATAGACGTTAGAGACATTAAATCATAGAAAATTTGTAAATTTTTTAAATTTATGTATTAGCCAGTGTTTTGAAAATTAAATCAAATTCATTAATTAAACAAAAAAAAAATTAAAATGATTTGATCAGTCCCAATTATTCGTTTTAAAAAATCAGATTAAAATCCAGTCATTCAATCGGATAACTAGTGATTTGATCGAGTCGGATTGAATTTTTTGAATCAACGGTTAAAATTTTTATTTTTTATTTTTAATTTCTTGTTCAAAACGACATTATTTTGATGTATTCAAAGCTACACCATTTTGATTTTGAAATTTTTTTATTATATTATAACTAAAATGACATCATTTTGAAAAGCTAAAAAAAAATAATGTTTTGGTTTTGGCGGACTATTTTGATAAAATAGTTTGAAATTCAGTTTTTTCTTTTTAGTTATTATTATTATTATTAATTTTATAAATAAAAGTTATTATTATTATTATTAATTTTATAAATAAAATATATCATAATAATAAGTTAATAATAAAACACATTATTATTTAAAAATTAAATAACAATAGAGCATCATTCATATTTTAAACTCATCAAATTAATATTAAATTAATTTAAATAATTATAAATTTATATAAAATTAAATAAATTAAAATATTAAAATATTATAAAAATTTTAAAAATAAAAGTGAATAGAAAAAATGATAAAAAAATTGAATAAAGCAAAAATTATATATATCAAAATTGAAAAATAAATACCAACCGAATTATTTTTGAACAAATATTAATCGACTTACATCATTATTA
>CANXYC010350295.1:0-34201 GCA_948193065.1 Aleurites moluccanus | reverse complement strand
TATCTTTTCGATTATCATTTCATATCTTTCTCTTGTTCCTTAATGATCAAAAGATGCATCTCACATCACTAAGGAACAAGAGTACCCAAAAGGTAACAATCATATATCAAAATATACTAGTATCCTCGAATGACTAACTACCGAGCTCTAGAGTATACTCCCATTACATATCGTGTCATAACACCATTAAATAGATATACAAAATATCTCAAAAGTTATTACAATGAAGCTTCTTGGAATAAACAAGTCAAGAAGCCCGATCCTCTCTATTAGCTCCCTCACGAGCTATGCTATCACCTGAAATCCACAGAAGAGGAGTGAGCCTTCAACTCAGTAAGATTTGAACATTATAAATCAAGTGTTTGAATATCCAATCATGGTCATGAACAATTATTCATACATATAGGCATGAAAAGAAATCATAAGCTTTACTTGGAAGAAACATGGTATTCATAATAATTTGGCTATATCAAATCATGTCATAAATCAAATCATGTTTCATATTTAGAACATAAAATGCCCACAAAGAATGGCATTATCAAATCTCATCTGATAGAACTGATCTCATATCATAACATACGTATCGGTAGCCTTGCTACCTTAATGTGCACACATGCTTGGCCAGGCATGCGCCTAGAGCTCATGGCCCCCTTTAGGTGAAACACTGATAAAAACTCTATCAGCTGAGCTCCCAAAGCGCACTATGGACCAATGAATTTACTCTCATTGAGAAGAGCGTTCTATCCCTGGTTCATGGGTTTCAATCTCATAGGAAGTATATTGGTCACAAGACCATCATCATATAATATCATTCAAATAGGGTTTACAAACAAGAAACATATGGACTTGATCCAAGAAAGTTGATCAAACCATTCACAGTATATAAGTACATATATAAATATATATACAATAGAATAACAAATATAAGAATACTTAGTTGTATCAATTTCAAAGAATGAAAATCAAATAGGATGTTCATACTTACCTTAATATAATTTCTCTTGAAATTTCCTTTAGCAAATTTCCAACTCTAATGCTTCAATTAACTTGATTTCTTCCTCCTAAGAAATTTCCCCAAACATACAAAATTAGAGTTTTCTCCAAATAAATAATATTCATCATGATTTCTTAATAATTAATTATCTTTGAGTCTCTATTCTTAATTCCCAACAATAATTTTTATTTATCTCTTTAAGAAATTTCTGTATTTAATTTCGGAGTTACTGTTCATGGTAGTCTTACCAATCTAATTTCTCCCACATTAATTACCATTAATGACTGCAGATTGCTTGCAATAAATTTTATACACCCAACATTAATTATCCTAACCCATGGACTTAAATAAATCCAAAGAAAATAGCTTAGGAAGAAAATTTATCTTATTTCCTTCAAATTGAAATTTCTGAGATTTCTTGCTCAATCTGATGATTTCTGCCTTAATATAGACTAATCTAGAAGTCTAATCCATTAATTTGAGTATTACTGCCTTAAAAAATTATATGGATCTAACTCTGAGAAAAGAATGAAATTGAACGAAGAAAGAAAGAAAGAAAAATCATGGAAAAGATATTGGGGTTGCTGGGGTTAAATAGGCCACTACCCAAAAATCTCGCTCACCAGCCCGCCTCACAAATCCTGCCTCGGCAAAGCTACCTCACCTAAGTCAACTCGCCATTCCCACTTCACATATTCCAGCTCGCACTTCCCAGCTCGCCAAACTTGGTCTGGCATTGCCACTTCGCTATTCCATCTCGCATATGCTACCCCGCGAGACTCTCCTCGCGAACTCTTCCTCGCAGATGCTACCTCGGCAATGCCTCTTCGCCTCTTTGCTTCTTCGCGAACTGCCACTTCACACATTCTCTCTTCGCATAATGCCTCTTCGCATAATGCCACCTCGCCTTTCTTCTTCGCCAAATCCTCTTCGCCTTTCCTCTTCGCCAAACCCTCTTCGCCAAATCTCTTCGCACATGCTACCTCACATATTCTTCTTCGCCAATTGCCACTTCGGCAATTTCACCTCGCCACTTCGCATTGCCACTTCGCATTTTGCCGGCCCGCCTTAGCCAGATCCTACTAAGTTGAAAACTCTTCCTCGGCAACTTAGACTTAACCAGCTCGCAAAAGAGCTACAAATATCCAAACTTACTAATTCTTCTTGCCATTTAAATAGGCATGTAGGGGCACAATATATCAAATAGGCATGTAGGGGCATAATATATCAAAAATTCAAATCACTAAGACCAACACACAGACCATGGTGACTCTCCAAAGGTCACCCAGACTTACTGCCTCAGAATCCATCCGAATAATCCTGAGAAAAATCACTCTCTACTGAGATATATTTATCCAAAAATTATGAAATTTTATAGCCATTATCACAACACACAAAGGAACATTTTTTATGTCTACACCTTTAGCTAATTCTGCATCAGTCATTCCCAGTAATTTCAAACATACACTGACTTCCTACAGAAATATTCAACCAGACCAGTCTTGCTCAAATAGACATAACTCATCACTTACACTGAATTTTGCCAAACCATTTTACAGAATTATAGTTAAGGTATAAACTCACAACTTTTATGTTTTATACTTTACCAAATCAAGTCTTTAAGATCATGCAATTATCATCACAAAATCTTGCAACTGCATTAAATCAAAAATTCCTGAAATTCTCAACATTCACATTCGAAATTAATTAATTCTCCAAACATACAAAATCAATAAAAACACTACAAAGTGACAGATATTACACATACACTAAAGACTAAAATTCCATTGCAAGACTAAACACATAAACATAAAATATAATTTTGTGAGAGATATGGTTATATGCAAAGAAGTGAACATAAAATACAAATCTACGCATGAAATGTTTGCGGATCCTTTGACCAAATATGTTTCTAAAAATATATTTATTAGACATACAAAATCTCAAGAATTGTGTAGATGTTGATGTATTTACGTTTTTTTTTGTCAATAATTTTTTTTTAGTTATTTTCATTAATATTAAAAACATAACGATTGTTTTTGTACTTACATAAGTGTGAATGTTTTAATACATTTACTGTTATTTAATTGTGAAAGCATATTAGACAGAAGAAAGATTGACCTTCTCATATGGGTAATCATCTTTATTTATTTATGAGATGAATAAAGATGAGATTGTTTTAAGCAAATTATTTGAGAGATAGTAGAGAGAGCTTATACTTAAAACAAAATAGTCATCTCATTTTAGGAAATAAGATTTGTATATCATTGTGATAATATTAAAGTAACAAATTATATGAAATTATGTCTATATCTATCTAAGTCACCAGATGTGAGTTTTGAAATAAACTGAGTAGATGAAAGAATTTAAGTTAGACATTGAGCTTGTCTAAACTATCATATACATAGTGTTTTTGAATAAAAAAATATGTTTTTGATAGATATATGCTCATTGAAAAAGGAAAGAACACTATGACATTTATTTCATACCACATGTGTGAAATTTGACTAGGTAGTAATCTCATATGTCTAGTTTAAGTAGAAAAAGAATTGAAGAAATTGGATAAGTGTAGAAATAGATATGGTTAAAAAAACACAAACTGCTAGTAAGGGTTTTCCATATAAGTAAATTCTAGAAATTGAGGATTTTAGAAATTTCTTTAACTTAAGTTTAATTAATGTAATTTCATGTTAAATAGTGTTTAAATTGAGATTAATTGAATGTGAAGCATTAAAGGATTAATGAAGATGAAGAGGAGACTATAAGTGTTATATCATTGATTAAAGAGATAGAAGTTGAAAATGTGGAGTTTAAAGGTTAAGATAAGTCATAAATATATTATTATGCATATTGTAACCATTCCTTGAATTCTTAAATCCATTTGCTCATTGTCATCATTCATATCAAAACCTTTTTCTTTGTTGACTAATGATTGTTATTTAATATTCCCTACATGAAAACTATACTAAGTGATCATAAGTATTGTACTCTAACTTGCTAAATATCTGATGATATAATGTAACAGAACTACCCGACCGATGGGGTAGTGGGTAAATACCATCGGCATTGTGTACAATGAATATTTTTTACTAGGACCCTTACTAAGAAGAAAAAAATGTCATAGCCATAAGGTCTGATCAACCTTATGTATTTCATGAGTTATTTTATGAGACCCTGTATATATTATGTTCATGTTTATTTGGCTACTGAGCTATTGACATATGTAACCCAAATTCATATTATTTGTTTCATTGATTGATTACGTAACCATGTGTATAATAATATGTTTATAACTCACTGAGTATGTTTATACTCATTATGTAGTTATTTATTATTTTTCAAGAAAGAGGAAATAGAAGTTGTTCCCAAGTCATTTTCTCCTCCGCACTTGGGACATTGAGAACTCTAATGTAATTAGTGTTCATGGAGTCATATGTGTAAACTCTTAGAGCTCAATGGGGTACAACTCGGGATATAGACAGTTATGTATATCTTATGTTTGTGTGGTATTTAATAAGTATATGTACATATTATATGATAACTGACATATGAGATATCACTGGAAATTTAACTAATGACTTAATGCACTATGAAATATATGTGATGATTAGTAATGAAAATGGTAACAATAATGATATGGTTAAATGTGAATAAGCTAGTGAGATATCGCATAAAGGAAAATATAGAAGTATTATGTGTGTCTTTTGATATTGTGGAGTTGAAGTTATAAGAATGGTGATATATTGGAAGTATTTTTTATGTAGGTTGAGAACTTTGAAAATTTATTAAAATGTTGAGTTGGGTACTATTTATGTTAGGAATTACTATAAAAATATAAAAAAGACTGTTAAAATTTTTGCATGATTATTAATTATTAAAAGAATTTAAACATTAATGAATGGTTTTAAGTTTGAATAATTGATAATTGACATGCTTAAGGGTTATACGGATTTATAGTGATTTTAGGTTTACCTGTGTCCTAAGACCGTTACATTTTAAATTTTTGGGACGTAATACAGATACAATGAGCAGATGGTTCATGAGCTCTTCTTTCCGAGTCAATTTAATTGAACTGAATAAGGAGTTTACACCTACAAGAATATACCAAGTCGTAGGTGAAAAAGAATCATAGCTGGAACAAATTAAAAAAGATCTAACTCTGAGTAGGATCTTAATCAACCCTAAATAAAAACGAGCAATGAATTTGTCGAGCCAGAGAGTAGTTTTAGTATAGAGGCACTATTAACAGGGAAAGTTCAGGCAAAATTTATGACAATAATGGCCAAAAAGAAAGAAGTAGGATGGGAGAGGGAGTATGTGCAGTGAAATGGTGGTCACATGTGGGAGAAGGAAGGAGGAGAAGTTCAAGTGAGAGATGCGAGTATGGTGATGGAAGATATGGAAGGAAAGGCATTGACATGAAATGAGACTTTAATAATTCTACTGGAGGCAATGGAGAAGGGAGAGAGAAGGAAATTAGGAAAAGATGGAAGAGAAGGGAAAGAGAGATTTAAAGAATATTATTTTTTCAATTAAAAAAATTATTTTTTGTTCCACGTCATTACTTAATTACAGTAATATTCAAGCGTCTTTTTTCATGTGAAATATACGCATACTGTTGACTGGATATTTTGTGATTATATAATATGAATTTGTCAAGTTTAAGTTGTAAATTAGTAAGTTATAAATTTCGGAGGATAAAATGATTTTTCGTGCCAATTTTGAGGGGGAAAATATGTACTAGGGCTTTTTATAATCTGATTAAAGGCATTACAATTCACATTCACATTTAGAGAATTTATAAATGGAAAAATCATTTATGGTCAATCGGCAGAAGAAACACATCCAAAGTAGAGAATTCATAAATGGGAAAAAATTATTTATAGAGGTACCCAAGATTTATTCCTAGGATTTGGAGTTATGGTTATGTCAAATCCTGCTAATTAGCTGTTGAAGATTCAATTGTTTCTTCTGGGTTTCTATTACAAGAAAAAGAAATAAAGAAAAGGGTATATTTGTAACTTGCGCTTGAAAAGCAACGAAGATTCAAATAATGGTTGATGAAACGGCCAGTGGCTACACTTTTCTTTATGCTTTTGCTTTTGCTTTTCTTTTTTAAAAGCAAAAGATGCTTACCCAAAAAATAAATAAATACTGAGAAGCAGAGCCAAAGATTAAATAAAGCGAGGGAACTTATCTTGGATGCTTTTGGATGTTCAACAACTTTGCCTTTAAAGATTCATTAGACCCTTTTTCTCTCTCTCTCTCTCAATCTCTTTCCACTTCTGTACATACTATGAATATGGTTCATTGATTTCTTGATTCTTGATTCTTGATAAAAAGAATTGGAACCTGTCATTCATTTTCTGGATTCTTAATTAAAATGGAATACTGGGTTCCAATTTGAGTTCGATCCATCAACCATGGCTTCTACTTCGGACGTGAAGTATGTTTTGCTCTGTTCTGTTCTTATTATGATAGTAAGCTCTTCTAATTCACTTTCTTCACATAATTTGTATCTCAAGAGACAAGCTTCCATCTTGGTTTCTGTTAAACAATCTTTTGAGTCCTATGATCCTTCAATCAATACTTGGAACATGTCAAACTACTTGCTTCTCTGTTCTTGGGCTGGAATTCAATGCGAAGCCATGAATAGATCAGTAGTTTCTTTAGATATTTCCAATTTCAACATCTCTGGCTCTCTCTCCTCTGTCATAACACAGCTTCGAACTCTGATCTATCTTTCTCTGCCTGGAAACAGCTTCTACGGTGAGTTTCCCCGCGAAATTCACAAGCTTTCGAGGCTTCAACTTCTCAACATTTCTGATAACCAATTTAGTGGAGAGCTGAACTGGAACTTCTCTGAATTGAAAGAACTTCATGTTCTTGATGTCTATGACAACAATTTCAATGGTCCACTTCCACTAAATGTCACTCAACTCGCCAAACTAATAAAGCATTTGGATTTTGGTGGGAATTACTTTACTGGAACAATCCCTGCAAGCTATGGAAGTATGCAGCAGCTGAATTATCTTTCTGTAAAAGGGAATGATTTGCAAGGCTTTATACCTGGTGAGCTTGGCAATCTTACTAATCTGGAGCAGCTTTACTTGGGTTATTACAATGAATTCAAAGGCGGAATCCCACCTGAGTTGGGAAATTTAATCAATCTTGTTCATTTAGACCTTGCAAATTGTAGCTTGGAAGGTGCAATTCCTCCAGAGTTGGGCAATCTTAACAAGTTAGAAACTCTATTCCTGCAAACAAATGAGTTCACAGGTTCAATACCTGCAGAGTTTGGCAATCTTGGCAGCATAAAATCTCTTGATATTTCAAACAATCTTCTAACAGGGGATATCCCTCTTGAGTTTTCTAATCTTCAAGAACTCACTCTGCTTAATCTTTTCCTTAACAAGCTACATGGAGAAATCCCCCATTTCATCGCGGAGTTACCAAAGCTGGAAGTACTGAAGCTGTGGGGAAATAATTTCACAGGTTCAATTCCTGAAAAACTTGGAGAAAATGGAAGATTACTTGAACTTGATCTATCAAGCAATAAGCTGACTGGATTAGTCCCCAGATCACTCTGCTTAGGAAGGAAACTGAAGATTCTCATTTTGCGAATTAACTTTCTTTTTGGACCTCTGCCTGAAGATCTTGGCCATTGTGATACTCTAACAAGAGTTAGATTGGGGCAGAATTACCTTACAGGATCAATCCCAAGTGGATTTCTTTACTTGCCAGAGCTTTCACTTATGGAGTTGCAGAAAAATTATCTAAGTGGGCGAATTTCGCAGCAAACCATTAAGCTTTCTTCAAAACTTGAGCAGTTGAATCTTTCAGACAATCGCTTATCTGGGTCACTTCCTGCTTCTATAGGAAATTTCTCTAGCTTGCAGATTCTTCTATTGAGTGGAAACCAATTCTCAGGTGAAATTCCACCTGAAATAGGTCAGTTGAAAAATGTTCTCACTTTGGATATCAGTAGAAACAATTTCTCTGGTAATATTCCTACTCAAATTGGTAATTGTCCAATGTTAACTTACTTAGATTTGAGCCAAAACCAACTTTCAGGTCCAATCCCAATTCAAATCGCTCAAATTCACATATTAAACTATTTCAATGTTTCTTATAACCATTTGAACCGGTCTCTTCCCAAGGAAATTGGGTCAATGAAAAGTCTGACGTCTGCAGATTTTTCCTACAATAATTTCTCTGGCTTCATACCTGAATTTGGTCAGTACTTATTTTTCAACTCTTCATCTTTTGCTGGTAACCCTCTTTTGTGTAACCAATGCAACTCTTCCACTATCTCTCCTTTCCAATTTCACAATGAAAATAGTTCTTCAAGGTCACAAGTCTCTGGAAAAGTTAAGCTTCTTATTGCATTAGGACTATTAGTGTGTTCCTTGGTATTTGTTGTTTTGGCAATCATCAGAACTCGTAAGAGGAGAAAAAACTCAAAAAGTTGGAAGCTGACAGCATTTCAAAAGCTCGAATTTGGATGCGAAGAGATACTAGAATGTGTCGAAGAGAATAACATTATAGGCAGAGGAGGAGCTGGGATTGTGTATAAAGGGATGATACCTAATGGAGAACAAGTAGCAGTGAAGAAATTGTTTGGAATAAGCAAAGGGTCTTCTCATGATAATGGTTTATCAGCAGAAATACAAACACTTGGCAAAATTAAGCACAGAAACATTGTGAGATTGCTTGGATTTTGTTCCAATAGAGAGACAAATTTACTAGTTTATGAGTACATGTGTCATGGAAGTTTAGGTGAAGTTTTACATGGGAAAAGAGGTGAATTTCTGAAATGGGATACAAGGCTTAAAATTGCAATTGAAGCTGCAAAAGGGTTATGTTATTTGCATCATGATTGTTCACCTCTAATTATTCACAGAGATGTTAAATCCAATAATATTTTGCTTAATTCAGAATTTGAAGCTCATGTTGCTGATTTTGGACTTGCCAAATTCTTGCAAAATACTGGAACATCAGAATGCATGTCTGCAATTGCTGGCTCCTATGGTTATATTGCTCCAGGTAATTATTTATTACACTTAATTTATTCCTAAATTAAATTGACTTTGGGCTTGATAAACCCATTCCTCTTTATTTTATTTTATTAACATAAAAAACTATTAATTTTTTAAAAAAAATTTTAACTACTCTAATAATAGATACCTTATTAAAGAAAAATATTCTACGGTGATAATTTTTTTTTTTTTTTCCTTCGATGGGAGACATACACACTCGATTTTGTCACTAACCAAATTAAAGCATTTTTCATATTTGCCTTTGACTTTGTGTAATGATTAAGTCCCCCATGAAGCATGTTTAATCATTGAATTCAAACGTTATTTATCTTCTTCATATAAGTATTTAAATTGAATGACAATTAAAATAAATAGAATATATATATATATATATATATATATATATATATTCAATTTCTTGGACCAAAGTAGTAAAACAAGAAGCATGTGGACTCGTGGAGTACAGAATGGTAAAGGCTCCACTAACATAAAGGAAAATTACTCTCTCTCTCTCTCTTGCTTTTCCTCTTAGCTTTTATATTTTACAAACACAAACTTAAGGTGGAGTGTGAGCTTTTTTGCACGTCTTGGAAACCCATGAAGCCATATACTCATTCACACCAAATCACCAATCACAAGCAAACTTTTTGACCCAAATCCATGAGTAAAGCAATAACAAAATCCAAAAACATCCAAGCATGCCACCTTGAGAATCCCTAAGCCCTAGGAAACAGAATTTTATATATGGGTATGTAATACAAACATAAAAAGCATAAGTTACCCTTTCCTTTTTTTTTTTTTTTTTTTTTTACACCTTGTTATTGCTTATTTTTCCTTACGACAGGTTGCATATATCTTTTTCTGTGTTAAAACAATAGTGCATTGGTATATCTAAGTTACCTTTATTTTTACTCTGAAAATTTTCTAAAAAAATGATTAGGAAAGAGATTATTAAATTTCAACTTCTAATCTTTTGTGTAACAAGAAAAATATTCAATCATTAAACTATTGATCTAATGATAAAATTACTCTTTATATAAGTGTGTGTATGATAAATAATTTTCTTTTATACCCCAAAAAAGTTATATTGCTAATTTTTAATTCTTACAATTACTGAATTATTAATTAATATACGTTGAAAGTTAGGATTAGGCAATTCACTTTAGCAATCTTCTTGTGACATGCAGAATATGCGTATACCTTAAAAGTGGATGAGAAGAGTGATGTATACAGCTTTGGAGTGGTGCTATTGGAGTTAATTACAGGGAGAAGGCCAGTTGGTGGTTTTGGAGAAGAAGGACTAGACATTGTTCAATGGACTAAAATACAAACCAACTCTAGCAAAGAAAGGGTGGTTAAGATCTTGGACCAAAGGTTAAGTGATATTCCACTAATTGGGGCTATGCAATTCTTCTTTGTGGCTATGCTATGTGTTCAAGAACATAGTGTGGAGAGGCCAACTATGAGAGAAGTTGTTCAAATGCTAGCACAAGCTAAACAACACAGTAAATTTCACATGCAGTGAAGCTAAGCCAAGAGTTTATAGATTATTGACAGGGTGATTATTCACTGAGCCAGTAGTGAAAATTGGTTTACTACGCTCAAGCATTAATACCACATCTATACATCATAGTATATATTGTATTTGTTTTTTTTTATTATTTATATTTTAACTTAATTTCGTGGCATTGACCAAATTTTTGTGTTGTACTATTATATATGTTGTTTGGAAAGCACATTATTTTCTCCCTATTATTGGGCATGTAGTGAGAATTAATTTTCAAAGGGGTTTGGTAATTTTATCAAGCATATGGAAGAAAGAATAGGGAAAATATTCATTTTTAGCCCATTTCTTAACTATCATGTGTTCGGGTTTCCATTGAGATTCTTTGAAGTCCATTCCAATATGATTGATTAGATCCATTGTAAGTTTTCTTTCATTTTCTTTTCAATTTTCTTATATTTTCTTTTAATTTTAAAAAATATTTTTATTTTAAAATTTGTCAAAAATATAAAAATATATTTTTTAATCTTAAAAAAAATTTAAAATAAAAATAAAATATAATTAATTAAAATTAAAGGGTAATGATATTTTTATCTTTTTACTATTCTTATAGGGTTGATTAATAATAAAATTGGACAAAATGATCTAATAGTATATTATGACATTCGTTAGAGATATTAATTTATTTTTAAAAAATCAAGAGAATTTAATATATTAAGTCATTTTACATAGACAAAATAGTAATTAATTCATATATATATTATATTTAAAATATTTGCGTATTTAAAAAAAAAAAAAGTAAATAGCATATGTGTAATAAAATTTAATATATGTATGGTATATAAAATATTAGATGAAAAATAAAATATTAAAAATTAATATATATTTAATATATTGTTTACAGAACCCAAAATAAAATAGCGATGAACAACAGTACAAGTGCGTGAATTGATAAAAATGAGAATTATCAGGTGAGAGACCAAAAAGAAGTCATTTTATGTTGATTACCACGTGTTATGCAACCATCTTTAAAGAGAGAGATTGAATATTTTACTCTTCGATTTTTATTATTATCATTTAGAAACTCGAAAGAGAAAGGTATGTAATAAAAAAGATTTATGACGTGGGCTCTAAAAATAAATAGAAGGAATAGTAAAAAAGAAAAGAATTTATTTTTGAAATATTAAAAGATTAGAAAAAAATAAACAAAGAAGTCTGTAAGTATAAAAAAAAAATCGTAGACCATATAAATTCCTCTTTAAAAAAATACTTATTTTTCATTAAATCATCATATGATTTACTTGTGAAATTGTTGTCATACCAAAAACAAAAATCGGATTCATTTGGAAAAACTATTGGTTATATGGACTAAAAAGGTTTAATTTATGGGGTTCTCAATTTACTAATATAAAAATCAGAGTTGGAGATGTCTCCATATTTACTTGTAAAAAAAGATTTCAACTCAAATAGTCTAATCTTAATCTCAAAATTAATTGTGATTAGTTGTAGATTATTGATTTCCACTCTAAATGATTTTAGGTGATATTTTCTGATAATTGTGATGTCTTTAAATCATATTATATTCATTTCCTTTAAGTTAATTTAGGTTTATTCCTTTCTTTCTCCATTTCCTTTATTACAAAGTATTTAACCTTTCTAACTGGAGTTTTATATCTCGTTTTACGTGTCCAAACTATATTAATCTTTATTTTTTCATCTTATTCTCAATCGATACAACTTTATTTTATCTCTAATTCTTTTATTACGTATTTTATTCATTTTAATATGACCACACATCCATCTTAGCATTCTTATTTTGGTAACATCCATTTGCGATACATATTATCTCTTCATTGTTCAACATTTACTTCTATATAGCATAGTCGATCAAAGAGTGAAGCAATATAATTTTTCTTTCATTTTATTGAGAATCTTGCAGTCACATAGGACTTTAGTGCCAAGCCTCTATTTTAACCATCCAACTTTTATTATATGGTTAACATCTTCCTCACAACCTCACAACCTCCATCTTGGAGGATTGAGAATAGATATATAAAATGAGTGCTTTTGGATAATATAACTTTATGCAAACAAACTTTCTCATTATTCCCACTTTGGCTTTTACAAAATTTGCAATGTATGTATTCCGTCTTAATTTTACTTAATCTGTAACCTTTGAACTTCGAAGTATTTTTCTACAACTCTAACTTTCTATTAGCTTCCTCCTGTGTCTCATCTACCAGCATAATATCATTTGCGAGCATCATGTATCAAGGTGTAACACCCTAGAGTTTTGGTACAGTTTTCTTGAGTACCGGCCTGAAAATAATTATATAGCTTAAAGAATTAATACAGACATATGGGTAATTAAAGAACTAAAATAATGTTAGTTATTGGGAAAAAAAAGAATAACAAAGTATTATGGATGATGGAAAATTAATAGAATGGAAAAACCGTAAATAAGTGCAACTTTGGGGATATTTTTGGAAACTCACTGTCTAAAACTCAGAATCAGACCCAGAGAAATATTAAATGATAGAACAGCCAAAAATAAGTTATTTCACTCCCCACATTGATATTTGATTCCAAATAGAAATAACATAATTAATTAAAGGAAGTTATCGGGTAAAAGTATAAATAAATATATTTTGGGGGCTTAAGTGCAAATACCTAAATTTGGCATATAAATATCATACCTTAGATTTTTTTTTTTCACACCATGGCCGAAATCCATAAGCTTAAAACCCACCAATTTTTCAACCAAAATCCAAAGAAAAACCTAATTTCAACCTTATTCCATCAAATTTTCATCAAAACAACAAAGAAAAATTGTGATTTTTCATAAAGTAGATTTTGGCCTCTTCATTACCAAAGGGTAAGTTGATGTTTTCTTCCATTTTATGATTTAGATAGATAATTTAGATGATAAATAAGTTAGTTTTAGCAACTAATTTCATCAATTAATACTAATTGATCAAAAACCCCAATTTGAAACCCTAATTTGAATATGTCAGATACCAAATCTTAAATTAGTATTCTATAATTTATAACTAAGTTAAATTATGCTTGATTGTATCCATTAGAAGTTTATTTGGTGATGGTTTTAGTGTAGATATTGAAGAAAGGCATAATAGCACCTTTTGCCTCTATAATTGTTTTGAGGGTTTGGAAGCAAAACTAGTCAATTGGTTGATATAGGTGAATTCTTTATACATTATATTATATATAAAAATTGTTAAATTGAATGAAAGAATCTATTTGTGAAACTCCACCATTTTGGCCGAACCTAAAGTTACTATTCCCTTTGAAATTTTGCTTTGTTTTCCTTGGTATTTAAATCTAATTTGATTCATTTTGAATTAGTTTGTTGTTGATTTGAATTGATTATTATATAGCCTACATTGTGAACTTATTTGTTAATATTTGGACATTGCTAAAATTTCACTAAAACCTTTTTAATTTATTGTTTGAATGTTGCACACTATATGTTCGATAAAATGCCTAAATAAAATTTCCTTTACCTTGTATACTATAACCAATGTCATTGTCACCAACAACATTGGCTAGCCTATGCTAGCACAAATAGCATTGGATGACCATATTGATCATTGACCTGTGTTTGCTTACCATGTTCATTATACTACCTGTTATTGCTAACAACACCGATATATCGACTTATTGCTTTACCGATTGAATCCTGACTGATAATATTGTTTCCTGTGCTATTATTATATATTGTTCCATTGGTGAATATGTTGTTTGTATTACCAATTTATATGTGTATTTGATAAAATTACCTGACCGATGGGGTAGTATGTAAGATCCATCTACGTTGTACACAATGGCCCACTGGACATGGTTAAATATCTAGAACCTTAGTTGAGAAGGGATTTGTCCTAGCCATAAGGTCTAGCCTTCTTATGTATTTTACCGATATTGATTCACTATTATTGTTACTGGCACCTTAGTATGTCATTTCCACATATAGACCTAATAGTTAATACCATAATTGACATTGCTTATATTATTGATACTTGTATTCTACCTTATGGACATTGGTGTGCAATACCTTCTTATTGATATTGATCATTCCATTTCCTTACTATTACCTAACCCTGCATGTATTATGATATATATTGAGCTCATTGAGTATTTATATACTCACTTTATAGTGATTTTAACTTTTCAAGATAGGAGCAGTAGAGTGGTTTCCATCTTCTTCTTCGAGGAACCTAGATATATTTTTGTAATGTAAATACTATGATACTATTGCATTATCTTCTAGATGTGCTCCATGGTTTATAAATAACTGGTACTTATTATTATAGACTGTATGGATATTATAACTATATGATGGAATATATATATATATATATAATAGACTGATTATTGGACTATTTTTCATTTCTGTATAGTTATTAAAATGAAAATGATTCTAGTGATGATTTATAAGGGTTAATTTGTTATGATTTTGCTGGTGTTCTACGGGTGTTGGATGTCTCTGGCTGTTTCTGCATCTTAGAACCGTCATGTCCCAAATATGGGTCATGACACAAAGGGTTTCCTCTTATATATGTTTTGTTAATCCATCCATAAGGGCTCACTACGAATCATTGATACAACTCATTTGAAATATGAATTTTTTTTGAATCTCCTCTAACTGTGTGCACACTAGTAGACGCTCTTTTATATATATCATTCAATACTTGTATGTACTTAATTGATATTTCTTTACACTCTAACACCCAATATAAAATTTCTCATAGAATTTTATCATAAATCTTCTCCTAATTAATGAAAATCATAGGTAAACTTTTTTTTTCATATCTCTATATTTCTCTATCAAACTCCTAGTGAGATAGATTGCTTTCATAATTGATAGACTTGGCTAGAACCAGAGTTGGTTGGCAAATATAGATATAATATCACATGATGATGTTCTATAACTCATTCCCACAACTTCAAAGTATGACATAATGAGCTTAATTTCCCTATAGTTTGAGCAATTCTAAATTTCTCCCTTGTTTTAAAAATGGAAACTAAAATACTCTTCCTCTATTCATCTAGCATTTTTTTTTAAGTTAGAATTTGTCAAATAGTCCTGATAGGGATAAGAATAATTATCAATAATATGAAGACATGTATGCATAGAGGTCTCATTTTTTCCTATAAATAGTTAACTGTAAGATAAAAGCAGGAGGCCTCATCTTTCTCTCTCTCTCTCTCTCTCTCTCTCTCTCTCTCTAAAAATATTTATCTCTTTATTTCTCGCCTTTAAGTCCACTGACTTAAGCATTGGAGCCCTACCGAGATAGCTTCTGAGGGTCTCTGATTTGTCTCTTTTTTATTTTAGGCCATTCAACACATTTACAAGGTCTACAAGAGCAATACTTCATTTCAAGTATCAAGTAATTTATCTCTTAACAAATAGACGATGTCTGTGGGGAATCAGAACAAAAAAGTTGTCCCTACCTTCCATTTCTGCTGGAGAAGTAAATCTAGTTTGAGAGAGAGTGAGACTTGAGTCATCAAAAGGTTCAATATGGTGACATCCAAATACACTTGAAAATTATTGAGCAAGAAACTCTATAAAAAATAAGTTTTGGGAAAAACGAGTGAGAAATGCAAGAAGACTAAGGGTTTAGGCTCACTGTGCAACAATACGAAGATCATGCCCAGGCCTAAAATAAGCTCCCCTGAACTTCAAAGAGAAAGAGCTTTAATAAGTTTTTTAACTAGCAACAATAATGACAAGAATAAGAAGAAAATTTTTGCTGAATAATTTGGCCAACTTTGCTTGGTCATCTTCGGACATGAAGGGGGTCAATCCATATATTATTGTACATAAATTAAATGTTGACCCAACATCAAGCCTGTCAAGTAAAAGAATAGGTGTTTTGGCTTGGAAAAACAGACAATTATTAATAAAGAAGTAGACAACCTAATGTAGGCAGGCTTCATAAGAGAGGTTTGTTATCCAAAGTGACTCGCCAATGTGGTGTAGGTGAAGAAACCAAATGGGGCCATATAAAGTGTGTTGATTTTACATACCTGTATAAAGCTTGTCCTAAGAATTTATTTCTTTTGCCTATGATTGACAAGTTGGTTGACTCTATATCAGACTTTGGTTACCTCTTTTCCTTTGATGCAAAGCAAAGGTACCATCAAATAAGAATGCATCTAGAAGATGAAGAAAAAATGGCCTTTATTACAGAGAAAGACATATACTGCTGCACGTCTATACCCTTTGGACTAAACAATGTTGGAGCCACTTACCAGTGCCTTGTTAATAAAATGTTCAAGGAGAAAAAGGCAAAAGTGTTAAACTTATGTGGATGACATGATCATGAAAAGCGAAGATTTTGAGTAGCATGTCCAAGACCTTATAGAGGTTTTCAGAATAATAATAGAATTTGGCATGAAGTTAAATCCTGAGAAGTGTGCTTTCTTCATTCAAAGAGGCAAGTTTTTGGGATACATGGTTAGCAAGAAGGGAATTGAGCTCAATCTTGACAAGGTCAAGGCCATCCTTAACATAAATCCTCATCGTAACATAAAAGAAGTACAAAGGCTCACTGGTTGAATGGTTGTCCTCAGTAGATTTATGTCTCGATCTGTTGAGAAATAGTTACCTTTCTTTAAGAAGCTTCGAAAGACAAATAACTTTGAATGGAGCAATGAATGCCAAAAAGCATTCCTAAGCTTTGAATAATTAAAGAAGTTCTTAAGCTTAGAGCATGTTTTGAGTAGTCCCCTGCAAGGCGAGGAGCTATTGATCTATTTGTCCTCCTTAGATCAAGCAGTTTGCTATGTATTATTAAGAGAAGAAGTTGGAGTCCAAAGGCCTTGTACTACTTTAGCAGAGTCTTGCAGGAAGCTAAGCTCAATTGTCAGCCTTAGAGAAGCTTGCCTATTCATTACTGTTATCTGTAAGGAAGCATAAAGTATATTTATAGTTACACCAAGGGATCATGTGACAGATCAACCTCTTAGTAAGGTGATGCACAGGCCAGAGACTTCAAGTAGAATGATGTTATAGTCAGTCGAGCTTGGACAATATGTGTTGGAGAATAGGCCTCGCTTAGCTATTAAGGGTCAGGCCCTTATAGATTTCATTTCTGAGTGCTCCTTCTCAAAGGATCGCCAGTCCTGCTCACCAGAACAACCCTATACATCCAGGTCCAATTTTGAGCTTAGTTTGATTAATAATAATTTAATGTGGAATCTATATATAGATGGAGCTCGCAACATTGAAGGAAACAGAGCTGGCATTATGATAAAAGGCCATATGGCTTGATCCTAGAGTATGCTTTGAGATTAAGTTTACAACCACCAATAAAAAACAAAGTACGAGGCCCTCTTACACGGCCTCCAGCTGGCAGACACACTCAGGATGGAAAATCTAAAAATCCATAATGAATCTCAACTCATTATGAACCAAGTGAGGGGGAGTTTGAGGCCAATGATGTTGTTATGGTCAAGTACCTTATGAAAGTGAAAGCTATGATCTAGAAAATGAGCGAAAGGGGCGTGGATGTTTAGATAGTGCAAATCCCAAGAGATGACAATGGTGAGGCAGATGGACTCAGCAAACTAACGGCCTCGTAGCCATTTCAGTTTCCTCGCAGAATTTTTGTATGAGCTATTGAACAATCAAGTATCCAAGAATAAGAGATTGTGATGAAAATAGATGACCAACCCTGCTAAATGGATCCTATCGTCCTATACCTGGAAAGAGGCAAGCTACCTAAAGACCAGGCAAAAGCTAAAAAGATCAAGCATATAAGCTCTCACTTTTCTCTTCATGTAGGTACCCTATACAAGCGAGCATATTCCTTGCTTTTTACCAAATGGGGTATGGATATATTGGGCCTCTTTCCAATAACCTCTAGTCAACGAAAGTTCCTTCTGATAGTTATGGATTACTTCACTAAATGGGTCGAAGCAGAAACATTGGCAACCATCACAACAGACAAGGTCATCAGTTTCTTATGAAAAAACATCATTTACAAGTTTGGAGTCCCCTACGAGCTTATCATTGATAATGGTAAGCACTTTGACAACGCCAAGGTTGCAATAGGCTTCACATCAAGCAACACTTCTCTTTTGTTGCCCATCCTCAGTCAAATGAGAAAATTGAAGTAACCAATAGAACAATCCTTTAAGGCTTAAAGAAAAGACTCAATGGTTGTCGAGGTAGTTGGGTGGACGAAACAAAGGTAGTCATCCCTATGGATATTGGCTTTCCCAGTAGGAGGGTAAATTATTGAGGGGAACCCGACTTACTTAATAGAAAACCGCATAGTGAACCCGACCTACTAATCTCAAAACCATACACATCAGACATATACCCACATAGTAAATCTGACCCATCAACCTTAAAACTATGCATAGCAAACCCATACCTCTTTATAATAAATTCGACCTATCATCATGCACATCAGACCCATACCCTTTACTGTGAATTTGACTCACCGATCTCAAAACAGTGCACATTAGACCCGCACCCTTTATAGTGAAAACGACTCACCGACCTCAAAACCTATACCCAAAGGCCAAATCAAAGATGACCCAAAATCATAAAACTGCTAAAACAAAGGCCTATATGAATGAATTTGACCAAAATATGACATTAATCATCGCTAGAGGCTATGGGTCTCATTCGTTTCAATGTTTCCTATTGGACTAGGCCCAAGTTAAGCCTATATCTCAATAATGCCAGTGACCCATTAATTTGACTATGACCTTTCTGCATGGTCAAATCGGCACATAAATTTCAGATCTTGTGCATCTGCATCAATTTGGCATCGAATATGACCCTAAAGCCCAAAACCATTTAACATCAAGATTCCTCAAGAGCCCAAATCTGAATTGGCCCAAAAACAAAACTCAAGCCCTAAACAAATATAGACCTGAACCTCAAGCCCTAAACTAACATGTACTTAAACCACAAGCTTAAAACAAATCTGGGCCTGAACTATAAGCCCTAAAAAAGATATGGACCTGAACCACAAGCCTTAAACAGAGATAGCCTACTCCCAAAACCTAAAAAAGGATGTTCTTTACTCTAAGCCCTAAACATAGATCGCCTATACCCTAAGCCCTAAACAGAGATGGCCTATACCCTAAGCCCTGAACAAAGATGGCCTTCACCTAAAACCTAAACAAAGATGGCTTGCACTCATAACCTAAACAAAGATGGCCTGCACCCAAAACCTAAATAGAGATGGCCTGCACCTAAACCCTAAACATAAATGGTCTTTACCTAAAGCCTAAACAGAGATAGCCTTCACTCGAAGCCAAAACAGACTCGGTCTTTACTCTAAAGCCTAAACAAAGATGGCCTTCACCTAAAACCTAAAATGGTCTTTACCCTAAGGAATCATTTTCCCTCAAAGTTTGCATATTGATCCATATCTTCATCACACACCCATACCTTAAAACCTATAATAGAGTTAGGTTCCCTTACCCAACATCCAACCTAGAACAAAGTTAGGTTTCCAAGTTTTTTTACAATCAACCTAGAATAGAGTTAGGTTTTCTTTTTCATACACTAACTATTTTCATGGTTTTACCTATAAGGTACTAATGGCCAACCCGACCAACTTGGATGCAATGACCACACTTCTCATCCCCCTTCTTAAAAAGTAAGAGGAGAAGTTTCGAGCTACCCTGGATGCTCAACAAGCCAATTTCATCAATGCCCTAAATTCCCAACGCCAATCCATCATTGACGAGGTGAAGGGAATAATAAACCTAACTCATCCATTCACACATGCTAAGCATAGCAACATTACCTCAAATCCTTCCCATGTTAATGAGACCAACACCATTCTTCCTTTTAAAATTGACCAGAACAACACCACACTCTTACCTCAAGTGGCTAATCCTTCCACCTCAGACCCTTTCTAAGGAGAAGAAACCACGATAGAAAAATATCTTCCAATTTGACTTAGAGTAATGGAGAAAACCATCAAATCTTTGAAAAGCCACAATGATATGATTGATGCGGATACCCTAATCATGTTCTCTAATGCCAAACTTTCACCCAAATTCAAAATGCATTAAATGGACCAGTTTGATAGAACCACTTGCCCTAAAACCCATCTTAAAATATATGTAGGAGCAATGAAGCCTTCTAGACTAAGCAATGAGCTCCTTGCTCAGCTTTTCCAATAGTCCTTTACCAAAGTTATTAAAAAAATGATTTCTCTCCTTAGACAATAGCCGAGTGAGGATATGGGAAGATATTTGTAATGATTTCATCAAACAATATGATTACAACATCGAAGTGGACATCACTAAGCATGACCTAGAAACCACCAAACAATTTCCAAAAATTTTCCTTACAAGGTGGAGGACTAAAGCTACTCAAATGTTGAACCGAGCAACTAAGCAAGAGCAAGTAGATATCCTTGTTAAGAATATACTCTCAATTTACCAAGACTATTTGTTGACCCAATACCTATCCAAATTCAAAGCTTTAGTTGTAACCATTACAAAAATTGAAGATTACATCCAAAGCAGACAATTTCAGGATGAATGCCCCACCACAAATCATAATAGTGATAAAATATTTATCCAACGACCTCTGAGGCTAAATCGACCTATTTTTGTTCCACCATTCCTTATTACATGAAACTGACCCATCACACCCAAGAAATAAACTTTCAAATGGAAACAAACCCCACCTTATTTCATCAACCAACTGAAGCCCAATTAGCATATTGTGGAGGATTCAAACCTAGTTAATATGGCATGTATGAGGTTGAGTCCAATTCAGAGTCTGAGTCAAAATATGAGTATGAGTCCAAGTTAGAGTCAGAGTCAAAGGCCGAGTCCATCGAGTCTTGTCTTTTCTTTCTAATATGTAATCGACCGTCCGGTCCTCTTTTTGTTTTGCATGTAATGGATGATGGTTAATCAAAGTCAAAATTATAACATTCTTATATCATTTTGATTGTGTTATGGTTTAATTAAAAAAAAAGTAAAGAAGAAGAAAAAGGCAAAAAGATCAAACATAAAGGAAAATTATTAACATAGCAAGATAAGGATAATCCGAAAAATATGTGAAGCAAAGATTGTCTTCTTTAAGCTTATCATTGAGCTTTTATGATCATCCAAAACATATACCAACTCCAAAGAAGGATGAAAAAGTTATGATGCCTGATCAAAACTAGCCCAAAGAATGATTTCCCTTCCTCGTGCATCAATCAGATAAAACACATGGTTGGTTCTGCTCTCTTTGACTAACCCCATGTAGGTTTTTAATCAAGTTTTGATCTATCTCATGGATAGGACAAAATTCATCACAGAAGGGGTAGTTCGATAGGACAAAAGAACTTTAAACTAAACTTCAACCCAAATGGAGATATGCTATAGAATACAAGGCAACTTCATTATGGTAAAGATCATGCCAGTTGTTGACAAAAAAATCAGACCCACGCAAGGCTCTAAATCATTCTTCGACCACTTTGCATCCGATTGCAGCTTGTTTAATTTGGGCATGGACTTCATAAGGTAAATCTTCAAATGGATATGAATACTTCTCGATGCCCATAAACTACTTTGCAAATGGGTAGCAAACAAGATCATATTGCAAAGGATGATCACAAGTCGACCAAGGTCCTATAGACATGAAAATGGATGCCTTTCATCATAATCATGGCTAGCCAAAATCTAAGCAGAAGGGTAATCGGAGCTCCAATTTCCAGTGGAATGGTTATATTAAAAAAGATCTTGTCTGGCAGGAGTGTCTTCCTAAGGAGATTATGTTTTCCTTTAGGTGCCAATGTTTCATTCTTTTTTGATTTGTTTGCCTAAAAAATGATTAAAAAAGAGAAAATAAAAAAGCTTGCTAAGTAGAAAATACGCAAGGGCGGCTTAGGCAAAAATTAAAGTAGCTTATTAAGTTGAAAACCCAAAAGGGTGCTTGGTCGAAAGTTAAGGCAAAACATATAGCCGAGTTAAAAACTTGAAAAGGCGACTCACTCAAAAATAAGTTCGAATTAGGATTCGAAAGTCAAATGGCATCATTTAAACAGTTGAATCCATTTGTCATTATCAAAATGAAATGAAGAAAGTAAAAAAGTGCAAACACAATAGTCTCAAGTCTATCATAATAAAAGGTCAATCCTCTTCATGTCAATAAAGAGTCAAACAACTCTACCCATATTTAGAGTAATCTCTTGAATCAGTCATTTAAAGTTGTCCTCCTTTGTGTAAAAAGCTTTTTCAAGAGCTAAAGAAGCTTTTGAGTAAATGCCCATTCTATTAGTCAACTGCATCTAACATGTTTCAGGGAAATATACCTTATGTTAGTCATATTGTCTCTTAGCTAAAGCAGTTATATGATTGGGTTGCCCTTATACCTCATGTAGGGGCATGTCTCTTAAAAGTCATCATCACTCAAATCACTATATAGTCAAAACAACTGAGTAAGTCAAATCCATCATCCATTGCAAGTCATCCAAGGTTGTCATTCCTTAAGTCAAATTGTCCAACACCAAATCAAAGAATCTTTCTTCATTATCCTAAATGTCAGTTTTACCAAGTCCAAACCTTCGAAACACCACCTTGAGAGTTTAATCAGTCTCTAACAGGTAGGAATAGCTACACTTATATTCTCCACGAATCATGCTAAGCAAATTCATAAAAGCTCCCAAAATCGATTTCACATTCCAAAAGGTTTAAAACATCTCAAAAGGTTCAACCTAAGCCCAAGTTTGAGGGGAAAAATAGAAATCAATTAATCAAAACTCATGAGTTGCACGAAGCAGACTTTTAAAACTCATTATTCTCAGTTGAAACCAAAGTCAAAGCTATCAAGTGAGTTCAACCTATAAAAAGCATTATTGGATTGCCCAAATAACCTTTGCAACTTAGCCAGAGCCATCCACAGAATTCACCTTACCTTTAATGAATGAGCTAAACAGATAGGAAATTATGAAAAGATGATATCAGATTCTAAGCAGAAAGGAAAATCCAAAGAAAAAGTAAAAAGTTAGAAAGAAGTCAAGACAAACAGAAAGTAGAAAAAAAAAACAGACAAACAAAAGAGCAAAAACAACAATAATAAAAAAAAAGCAGACAAATAGAAAAGCTAAAAATTACCCGAAGGATAATTGGGCCAGCTGACTACAGCCCCTCAATTCTACATCAATTATCCAAGCTGTGCAAAGTCTCAATGACATCAGCAATTGAAAAATCCTATCCCACCTTATCGAACAACTCAAGTCCAAATCTAACTATAGCCTTTCAATCAAACTCCAGGCCAAATTTGACCATAACCTTACATAGTTGACATTAACTGATTTGATGGGACCGATGAAACTCAAGGCTAAATCTGACCACAACCTTACCTAGCTAACCTTAGCCCGACCATCCAAGATGAATTCTTAGACCTAAACTGAGAACCTTTTAAACCAGTCTGAAAGCATTACCCTTAGCAATCCTTCATACTTGACAAGACTCAGTATGGCTCAAGTTAGCAACCAATCTAACAACCTCGTCAAAATCTCCTTTTAACCAAACAAGGGTCAAACAATAAAGCTGAAATTTATCATCCTTAAAAACAGTCAAAGTGACCAAATCACCCATTTTCCTAAATCATCTTCCCTCAAAAGTGAGGCATTATGGGGCATCTCAATGCATGGAATTTCGTTTCATTGTGTTTCATTGCATAACTTCGCTCTCCAAATATGTTGAATTTGCATAAATCATTCAGAATCACATAAAATGCATGCATCTCACTCAAACAAGGATTTTAGCATTAAATTACCTAAAAAAAAGACATCATGCATACATAACATTCAAGACATCCATAAATGCATGGCATCATACATCATCATCCTATATTTGATTGGAACTAACACATAACAGGAAAAAAAGAAAGCACAATTTGATGGTCCCTCAAACAGATACAGATTAGACAATCCAGACAATCAGACAAAATAGACAAGTCAAACAGAGCATACAATCGGACAGAGCAGATGGTTAACTCAAACAAACATACATACAGAACAAACAGATGGATAAAATAGAAAGCAGTCATAAAAGTTAGAACAAACAAATAATGGTAAAAAAATATAACAATCAAACATCAATCAGAGCAAAAAAAAAAAAAAAAAAAAAAAAGGTAATCAGAAGAACAAAATAAGACTTAGGCAACCTTCAAATACATTTTTCTTGCTTCAAACAGACAAAAGCATATTAGTTCACCACTATCGTGTTCGCTGGTTAGAACCACCCAACAAGATGGGGGCATGTCACTATCTGAGTTCCGGGTATAACTGTCCTAGGATACGGGAACAATCAGAGACGTCCAACACCTGTAGAACACTAGTAGTACAGATCCAATAACACATTAAATTACCAATATTATAATCATTATCCATACTTAAATTATAGCCGTCCAATATTAGTCCGATAAAATATATATATATTCCATCACACATAGATAATATCCATATAGTCTATTCTACTAAATACCAATTATTACAGACAATGGAGCCTATCTAGAAAATAACAATATATAGTAATTTCACAGTATTTTCATTACAAAATGAACTTCGGTTCCTCGATGAAGAAGCTAGGAACCAAATTACTGCTCCTGTCCTGAAAAGTTTAAAACCACTATAATGTGAGTATATAAATACTCAGTGAGCTCAATATATAACATAATACATACAGGGTAAGGCAACAGTAAAGAATAGAATAAACAGTGTCAAAGGAAAGGGTAATGCACACCAATGTCCATAAGGTATGATACAGATAATATTAAAATAGGCAGTGTCAATAATAGAAGCAATTGTCAAATCTTTATATGGAAGTGACTGACTAAGGGGCCAATAACAGTGGCAGTGAATATCAGTAAATCACATAAGGTGGACCAAGCCTTATGGCAAGGACAAATCCTTTTCCAGCTAGGGTTTTGGACAATTAACCCTGTCCAGCGGGCTATTGTTCATAATGCCGATAGATTTTACCCACTACCCCATCGGTCGGATAGTTCTGTCAAATATACATATGTAAGGCATAGAAAACAATATACATCATCAAAAGAATAGTATCAAAAAATAATATACAATAATAATGTAATAAACAATAGTATTAGTCTATGAAACAGTCAGTATTTTCAATACAGTAGATGTCGGAACAATTAACAATAACAGGTATCACAATGGTTGTAATAAATACATATAGGTTCATTATCATCAAAGTCATCCAATGCCATTTATGTTGGCACCATTGGCTAGCCAATGTCGCTGGCAACAATGGCATTGGCTAAGGTAGCAAATGAAGGAAATTTGGTTTAGGCATTTCATCGAACAGTTGGTGTGCAATTTTCAATCAACATTTAAGCATGGTTTTGGTAGAAATTTGGCATTGCCCAAACATTAATACAAAGGTTCACAATGAGGACAATTCAACCAATAACTCAAATATCACAATGAATAATAATTTAGGGATCAAAATTAAAGGTGAAATCAAGGAAAATTAAGCAAAATTTTCAAAGGAAACTTCACAAAGTGGTTAAGCCAAAAGGGTGGTTTCACAATTCAATTTCATAATTCATTTTAATACATTAAACATGAAAATGAAGCATATTGAACTCACCTAAACCTTTAAATAGCAAGAATTTCACCTTGAACTCCAAATTCCCTTATAAGAGACAATATGAACACTTTGCCTTAAATTTTGATTCTACACCAAACCAATCACCTATTTAGATTCCAATGATGATAATAACACTTATTCTAACTAAATTAAGAATCATATAATACTAATTCGAGAATTGGTAATTGGCATAATCAAATTAGGGTTTCAAATTGAGAATTTCCATCAATTAGTTCAAATTAATGCAATTGGTTGTTAAAACTATGTTATTCATCATCTAAATCATCTATCTAAACCAAAAATAGATGAAAACTTCAAGTTAACTTAGATGGTGTGTGGGCCGAAATCCCTTGATCAAGAATTCTCAATTTTCCTTTGTTATTTTGGTGAAATTTCGATGGAAATAGGTTGGATTTAGGTTTTTCAATGGTTTTTCTTTGAAATTTGCAAGAAAAATGGATGGATTTAGTGCTTGAATGGTTCGGCCATATGAGGGAGGAATAAGATGATGATGAAATGGTGTGGGAAAAAATCTATGGCATGATATTTATATGCCAAAGTTTAGGATATTTACACATAAGTCTTCAAACTTTCCTTATTTATACTTTTACCCGATAACTTTCTATAATTAATTTTATTATTTCTGTTTAGAATCAAATAACAGTGTGGGAAGTGAAAAGACTTATTTTGGATTGTTCTATCATTTAAAATTACTCTAGGTCCAATTCTGAGTTTTAGGCAGCAGGTTTTCAAAAATACCCCTAAAGTTGTATTTATTTACGGTTTTGCCATTCTATTGATTTCCATCTTTCATAACACTTTTCCATTCTTTCTTTTTACCAATAATAACATTATTTTAGTTCTCTTGTTACCCATGTGCCTGAATTAAATAACTTAAATTTGGTATTGTACTAACTCTTCATGCTAGGTAATTATTTTTAGTATTATCGGACTGGTACCTCAGAGAACTGCCCAGTAACTGTATCAAAATTCTAGGGTGTTACACTCTACCCCCCTTTAAATAAATTCATCCTCGAATTTAATATTAATACATACCTTGCTACAAGAATAAGTGTGGATACTTAAAGCACATATCTTGCTCGCTTTCCTATGTACAGTCTTCTGTTAATTGATTTCTCCATAGCACTTTTACCATCAGAATCTCCTTATTGCGTAGTTGTCTGACTTGACAATAATTATTTCATAGGTACTTCTTCATATGACAAGTCTTCCTCAATCTCAATATCATGTGGTTCTAATACATGTGATGGATTTGATACATACTTGCGAAGCATCAACACGTGGAACACTGGATGTACGTGGCTCAAGTTAGGTGAAAGCGCCAATCTATAAGCAACATTACCAATCTTTTCTAGAATCTCAAATGGTTCGATGTATCTAGGTGATAGTTTACCTTTCTTCCCAAACCTCATCACACCTTTCATAGGCGAAACTTTAAGGAAAACATGATCATTTTCAGTAAAATGTACATCTTTCCTCTTTGGATCTG
The DNA here is from genome assembly GCA_948193065.1 of Aleurites moluccanus. Lineage (NCBI taxonomy): Eukaryota > Viridiplantae > Streptophyta > Magnoliopsida > Malpighiales > Euphorbiaceae > Aleurites > Aleurites moluccanus. The sequence continues at coordinate 6,536 of CANXYC010350295.1, read as the reverse complement.
CATAACTTTTTTGTTTACTAAACGCAGTCTTCATTCTTTCTTTAATGATGGACATTTTCTATGTCATCTCATTAATCAACTTGGGGCCTTCTAAATGCTTCTCTCCTGATTCCACCCAACAAACAGGAGATTGACACTTTCTGCCATACAATACTTCATACGAAGCCATCCCGATAAATGAATGATAACTGTTATCATTTGAGAATTTAATCAATGGTAAACACTGATCCTAATTACCTTTGAAATCCAATACACATAGTCGAACATGTCTTTCAGTGTCAGTATAGTACGTTATGATTGGCCATCAATTTATGGATGCAATGAAGTACTAAACCATAGCTGTGTACCTAATGCCTCCTGGAATTTCTGCTAAAACCTCGATATGAATTGTGTTCCCCTATCTGAGATGATCATCAATGGCATTCCATGAAGTTGTACTATCTTATAAACATATAGCTGAGCGTACTTGTCACGATCCAACCTGGGAGCCGTGACGGTCCTAGGATACGGGTATTGCCTAAGCTACCAGTACTATGAAGAACCCAACTATCTGTATGATATGGCAAGCAATTCATATATTCAGCTCAAATATAGCTTAATAATTCTATTGAAAATTTGACAACATCTCCTCTAATATGAGACTATATCCCACTGTAGAAAATACAAACAACACTCCCAATATCACTTTATTATCAACATCCATCTCAACCTCCAATATCAACTCAACATATATATATATATCAAACTATATATATCCATAGCATACTTTATATGTAAAACTAAAAGAAATACAAGCACACACATATATGCCTCTACTTAGGTTACAGTATCATGAAATCTCTACTACTGTATAAATATTTACATATACTGATTAAGACCCGAGTATTACATGATATAAGTAGCAAACTTCCAAGGCGAGGATAGATAGTGCCAATGGAATTCGAGTCTCACTGTGGCCCTGAAAAACAATGACAACTACGGGGGTGAGTATAAAAAATACTCAGTGAATCTATATATATATAAATGCAGTAAATGTTCATAATACCATGATTGCTCACAAATGACCTGTAGAAATAATATAAGATGGCAAATAAAGGGAGAAACAGGTTTCCATATGAATATACAGTGTATGAGTCAACTCTTATATGATATAACAGGATTGGGTCCAATGAAAAATGCAATTGCACTGTAATAGCACAATCGTGCATAATCCAATGTACGTAAGGGAGATCACTCTTTTCGGCTAGAGAATATGACACCCCTCCCTAGCAAGGGTCCAATGAATACCAGTATGTGGAGTATCCGACGGTTCGCCTATTTCCATATATAACACTCCGGTAAGACTTAAAAATATTACAAAACACTTTATTCACATCAAAAGACATCAAACACATTTCTATCACTATATTTCACTTACATTTCATATATTTATCACTATTATACCAAATTAAGAACTTATATATACTTAGTTCAACATTTCATATCATACATACACCTAATTCAAAGTATACATTCCAAGTAACTTATATCAAACATCATTTCCATATCTAAACTTATACATTTACATTTCATACATCACTTATCCATATTCAAACCCTTCTTTCCCATTTGCTTCAACCTAACCCATTGAACCTATAACCAAAACATGGTACGACCTTAATGGAAGTTCCTCCATTCCTTTATTTTTCAACACCAATCATCCAAAAAACATAAATACACATCAAATGCATAACATTCAAGCATTCCAACCTATTAAACACCAAAGCATCAATTCATCTTTGAACACTACACATTTCGGCCATCCTAGAAAAGCATCCAAATGAATTTCTTTTCATCAAATGGCTAAATTCATCACCAACACATCAAATACATCACATTAGAACCAAAACTCCATCAAAATAACACATTTGAATCTTACCTCTACCAAGTTAGGGTTTCCTCCAAATTTTTTGATTTTCTTTCAACCTAAACAAATATTTGTTACAAATTAATATCAAGGAATATCTAAAGATCAAAATTGAACCAAAAAAATGGTAAAAACACTTACTTCTTTAATAGTTCTTTGAAATCTTCCAAGCTTTGATTTATCAACTTTTCTTGATTTTTATTTGATTCTAAGGTTATAATTGTGTTTAGAATTATAGAATTAACTAGTTTGAATCAAGAAATGAAAGAAAATAACTTGGTATGATGAAGAATCAAAGTGGACGAAACTTGCTTAAGGAAGAAAGAGAAAGTTTGTATGAAAATGGCTAAGGTTGAAGAAGAGGTGTGAAAAATCAACTTAAATATCAAGTTTATAATCCTATACATTGATTCTATAGTGAAAAATATGCAACCTAGCTTACTAACAATTCAAATCTTGATCTTTCCATCCAATGGTTTGATTTAGGTTAACTTAAAATGGTTACCATACACTTGCATACACCATATAAGTCCATATACCTTAGGAAAAGACTATACTACCCCTAGTTCAAATTGGATCCCCTTCCGATTAACTTTTCCCGGAATTATTTTCTACCGGCTTTAATCTTCCAACAATAATTCATATGACCATTATACCTCTATTTTCATGTCCTAATATTCTCTTTTACCATTAAATATAATGTTAATTTCTACTAAAAAACTCCAAGGGTGTGAAATGACCATTTTGCCCCTCGTTCACCAAAAAAATAATTTAACCCAATTTCTTCCTAACAGTCTTTTATCCTCCTCTAATTATACAAACACATCATAAAACATGCATACTTGTCAAATTCAAGCATAAACATATAGTAAATCACAACAATCAGATCAAGTCAAAATTCCCAAGGTAACCCTTTATGGTTCAGGTTCTAGGTTCGACTAAAGTGTTATATTTTACCCCCTACAAATAAATTCATCCTCGAATTTATTTTAAGGTTATAGGGTAGAATAAAAACCTGACACATGAAATAGGTGGGGTACTTGTGTCTCATCTCAGCCTCACTCTCCCAAGTACACTCTTCTACACTTCTGCTACGCCACAGTATTTTAACCATTGGAATGCTCTTATTCTAAAGCTGTCTAATCTGATGATCCACAATCTGTACTGGTACTTCTTCAAATGATAATGCCTCATCAATCTCAATATCTTTGGGTTGAAGAACATGGGATTGATCTGGAACATACTTCCGTAGCATAGAAATATGAAACACCGGATGTACGTGACCCATATTAGGTGGAAGTGCTAGTCTGTATGATACATTACCAATCCGATCCAAAATCTCAAAAGGTCCAATATACCTTGGTGACAACTTGCCTTTCTTTCCAAATATCATCACTCCTTTCATGGGAGAGACCTTCAGAAATATATGGTCACCCACCGCAAATTGTCCGTCTTTTCTTTTTCAATCCGCATAACTCTTTTGCCTGCTAAAAGCAGTCTTTATCCTTTCCTGTATAATAGGAACCTTCTTCATCATTTTTCTTATCAAATCTGACCCCTCTAACTTTTTTTCACCTGGTTCCACCTAACATATAGGTGTTCTACATTTCCTGCCATACAAAGCCTCATGTGGTGCCATCCCAATGGTAGAATGATAGCTATTATTGTAGGCAAACTCTATCAGTGGTAGGAAGCGATCCCAACTGCCCTTTAAATCCAAAACACACAACCTCAACATATCCTCCAGTGTCTGAATAGTCCTTTCTGACTGTCCATCTATCTGAGGATGAAATGCTATGCTGAATTGCAATGTAGTACCCAATGTCTCCTGGAATTTCTGCCAAAACTTAGAGGTAAACTGAGTACCTCTATCAGATATAATCACTGATGGAACACCATGTAACCGTACAATCTTGTCCATATAAAGATGTGCATACTGTGCAGCTATATAAGTTGTCTTTATCTCTAAGAAGTGAGCCGACTTAGTCAATCTATCCACAATCACCCATACAGAATCATACCCCTTCTGTGATATTGGCAATCCCATCACAAAATCCATCGTTACTTGTTCCCATTTCCACTCTGGCAGCTGGATCTCTTGAAGCAAACCTAAAAGTTTATGATGCTCAAATTTCACCTTTTGACAAGCTAAGCACTTGAAGACAAACCTTGCTACATCACCCTTCATGTTTGGCCACTAGTAATGTTCCTTTAAGTCATGATACATCTTTGTTACCCCCCGGATGAACTGTGTAAGGAAAGTAATGAATCTTTTTCATAATCTGTTCTTTGTACCCCTTAACATCTGGAACACATAATCACCCTTTACATTTTAATACATCTCCCTCAATAGAAAAATCAGGAGCTTTACCATCTCGAACCAAATCTCTGATCTTAACATACTGTGGATCTTCCTTCTGGGAACTCTTTATCTCATCTATAAGTAATGATTTCATCTGGAACTGTGCTATTAACACTGTCTCTTGTCCTTGTGATTCCAAATCCAAAGTTAAACCCTTAGCCATTAATTCCCACAATTCTCGTACCAATGGTCTTTCTGAAGCAGTCACATGTGATAAACTTTCCATTGGCTTCCTACTAAGAGCATCTGCCACCACATTTGCTTTTCCAAGATTATACAAAATCTGACAGTCATAATCCTTCAGTAACTCGACCCATCTGCTTTGCCTCAAATTCAATTTTTTTTTTTGCTGCAAGATGTATTGTAGACTCTTATGATTAGTATAAACTTCACATCTCACCCCATACAAATATAGTCTCCATATCTTCAGAGCAAAGATTACTGCTGCATTTCCAAATCATGTGTGGGGTAATTCACCTTATGTTTCTTTAACTGGCGGGAAACATAAGCAATTACCTTCCTGTCCTACATCAAAACACTACCCAAACCGATTCTCAAAGCATCACAATATACAGCAAAATTGCCTAACTCAGAAGGAAGAGTTAACACTGGTGTAGTGGTTAAACAGGTTTTAAGAGTCTGAAAACTCTTTTCAAACTCCTCATTCCACTGAAACATCACCTGTTTTCGAGTCAACTATGTCATTGGTGCAGCTATCCCAGAAAAGTCTTTAACAAACCTGCGGTAATACCCTGCCATACCAAGGAAACTCCGTATCTTAGTGACTATAGTGGGATGTGGCCAATTAGCAACTGCTTCAACTTTCTGTGGATCTACCTTTATACCATCTTTGCTAACAACATGCCCCAGAAATACTACCTCCATCAACTAAAACTCACATTTTGAGAACTTTGCATACAACTGATGATCCCGCAATATCTGTAATGTAACTCTGAGATGCTCCTCATGTTCTTCTCTACTTCTGGAGTGCACCAAGATATCATCAATGAAGACAATTATAAATTTATCCAAAAATGTCCTGAACACCCGATTCATCATATCCATGAATGATGCTGGACCATTTGTCAATCCAAATGGTAGCACTAAAAACTCATAGTGCCCATACCGAGTTCTGAAAGCTGTCTTTGAAATGTGCTCACCTTTAATCCGTAATTGATGGTACCCTGACCTCAAATCTATCTTGGAGAAGAAACAAGCCCCTTGTAACTAATCAAACAAGTCATCAATCCTGGGCAATGGATACTTATTCTTTACTGTCACCTTATTCAATTGTCGGTAATCAATACACATCTGCAGTGATCCGTCCTTCTTCTTCACAAACAATACCGGTGCTCTTCAAGGTGAACTGTGTAACTGCTTTTTCAACTCCTTCAACTCTGGTGGTGCCATTAGATACGGTGGAATGGATATAGGATCAGTAATAGGATATATCTCAATCTTAAACTCAATCTCCCTCTCTAGTGGCAATCCTGGAATATCATCTAGAAATACATCTAAAAACTCTTTCACCACTGGAATCTGCTTTACCTCTTTAGATACCCCCTGTAATGTCAACCACCGAAGCTAAATAAGCAATACATCCCTTTTTCATCAACATCTCTACTTGTACTGCATATACTAACCCCGATATGTGGCTGTTAGCCTCCCCCTAAAAAATAAACTTTTCCTGTCCATCGGGTCAAAACTTTATTCTTTTCATTGCACAATCAATCGAAGCCTTATGACCAATCAACCATCCGTACCAAAGATAACATCAAACTCCAATACAGGTAATTCAATCAATTCCGCAGGCAAAGATCTATCACAAATATCATACTTGTACCCTACAATAATCTTATCTCCTTGTCACAACCTAACTTTAAACTATAACGATCCTAGGATACGGGAAATGCCTAAGCCACCAGTACCTCGAAGAACCCATGCTTTTACTTTTACATTCATTACTTAACCTGTGATACATTTTAGGTGATAATTTTTTTCAAAACATTATAACAATTATGCAGAAAAACTGACAGAGTTTCCTTTGTAACTCTGACTTAAGCTATCCGTAAAACATATAAATTTGCACGCCCAATATAACATACATCCCCTTATAACCTCCATTGATCACTTGCAACTCAATATGCACTTCAATATGTTCATTCATATCACATAATATGTATATTTCATATAAGAATCACATATCATAAATATATACAATATGTACATATCCATATCATATCAATTTACCATTTGATCATTTTAACA
>CANXYC010350206.1:0-10719 GCA_948193065.1 Aleurites moluccanus | reverse complement strand
ATTTTCATGTAGAGATAAGTCATTAACATTGTTTAGATTTCCATATGACTATCTCCTATGATCACTCTGATGTAATTACTACTCCTAGTAAGCATCCACATGCTATACTCAAACATCTCAATGTTAGCATCTTTATGAGATAAGATGATTTGATTAAATCAAATAGTATACGTATGTGCTAGTCTTTTTGAATCAATAATGTCCATTCTCATTGATTTTATGACCAGGGAAATTTAGGTTAAAACATAATTACACATGAGAAATATCTCACTATCATGATCATATCATGAATGCCTTTATGCTATGTTTATACTATGGACTTTATTAAACAGTTATGCAATATTACTCTAAACAATAATAATTACTTATTAATAAATAATGCCTTTTTTTTGAAATATTTCTAAAAACATCATTACAATGACTGTCTTTAGAGCACCTATACTAATAACATAGGCATAAGACTGATCAAGTCCTATTGCCGGGACCAATAATCCTTCCCAGCTAGGGCATCAATATCAATGTGCACATTGCCGACAGTATGTACCCACTACCCTGTCGGAGCGACAGTGTCAAACCACATTTAGGTCAATACAAATGAGTATCACATCAATAGACACCATTATGCAATAATGGTATCATCACTGTCAATAAATTCAATATCTTTCAAATCAAATAGTATTTGAATCAAAGGCATTGCAGGATACAATATACAAATAAGGATAAAGGTTATGGTAAACAACAAAGGTATGGAACAAAGATTGGTTCGACAAGGAAAATCAGTAGGCCAATTGGCATGCCAACGTCGCTGGCGATAATGGCATTCAAATGGTAGGCCTATGGAATACAAAGCAATAGGCCAAAGGTAAATGAAGGTGGGCATACAATGGCAAGCTAATAGGTTAGGTTTAGGTGCAACATTGACTTGCCCAATTCAACCAACATCAAGCTATATTATCAACAATGGTATAGGCATCAAAGAAACAACAATAAACAACATCCAATGAGGTTAAATTGGCATGGAAATTCAAGGCAAAATCAAATGAAATCAAAGGTTGTGAATGGTAATTCCCATTCGGCCAAAATGGAGGTTTTACCATAGGTTTCCAATTTCAATTCTAAAGCAATAGACATATTAGAAGATGCAATATAAACTCACCTAAGCTTCCAAAGTGCTTTGGAAAATTGATTTCCAACCAAAATCACCAAATGAGCCAATTAAGGCAACCTTGCCAAAACTTCAATTCTACATTAAATAAACCACCAATTAATCACTTACTTACATCCAATTAATATATTCTAACATCAATTAACAAAATCAAACACCAAATGATCAAACCCTTCCTTATAACTTCAAATTAACTATGTAATTTGGGCATTCCTATCAATTAGCATCAATTGATGCAAATTAACTATAAACCCATCTAATTCAACCTAAATAACATCTAAATAATCAATAAAATCAAACAAAATACATTTTTACCCAAATGAAGTGTAGTATCCGAATCATACAATCAATTCCTCCTTGGTTTCCTTTAAGCTTTCTAACCAAACAATGATGGAGATAGGTAGAACTAGGTTGGAGCTTAATTTTTCTATAATTTTTACTAAGAAATTTGGTGTGAATTGATGAAGAAATGGATGGGAAGAGAGAAGATGAAGGGTTCGGCCATGAAAGAGCAAGAAGAAGAAAATGAATTAAATTGGCTAGGTGTGAAATAAATAGAAAAATCCAAATGACAAATTACAACTAACTCCTCCAACTTCCATACATTACACTTTGATCCAAAATCTTTTGTAATTTATTCTGTCAATTTTGTCTGGATTTAGAATTGAAAGTGGGGAGTTAATAGGCTTATTTTAATTTATACTTATTTATAAAAATAGTTCTGGAGTCATTCTATAACTCCGACCGACCAATTTCCACTATTCACCTTAAACTTCCATTTATTTACTATTTTGCCATTGGTTACTTTTTCAGTGTTCCTAAATGATTTTCACTTTTTTTTTAACCAAAATTACACATGAATTATGGTGATCTTTTACCCCTAGGTCAACTTCAGAAATTCTTCTATTGACCGGATTACTAATTTCTCGGCAGTGTTCCCGACATCGTCGCTTCCCAGAAAAGTAACAAGTTCACTTTCTAACTGTGTCTCTAAAATTATTTTCCATCATTTCAAGACTAATGAACCACATACTGAGAACTAATTCATGCATGCATGTTATAACTTTCTAGGGTATTAAATATGGGCAGTCTAGCTCACATCTCATTTGTTAGGAGACCTTTGATACGAGAGATACAAGAATTAGCTGATATGGGTGTAGAGTTGGATTTGGGATCCCTGGATCAAAACTAGGCTCTGATAGCCCAATTTTGGGTTAAGCCATTATTGATTGATGATACAAAGATGGCACAGGATAGGGATCCATATCTTCTAAAACTTAAGGGTGATGTTCAAAATGGTAAGGCAACAGAGTTCACTGTAGAGAATGATGTATTGAAATGCGGGAAGTGGATATGTGTATCTCATATTGATGGCCTATGAGATCAAATTATGAGAGAGGATCACTATTCATTATATAGTGTACATCCTGGATTTATCAAGATGTACCATGATATGAGAGATGTGTATTGGTGGTCTGGCATAAAGAGGAATGTGGCTTGATTTGTTTCTACATGTTTAGCCTGTCAATAGGTTAAGTTTGAGCATCAGAAGCTGTCTGGCTTACTTCAGGAGATTGAGTTGCCAGAGTGGAAATGGGAGCATATTACTATGGATTTTGTAGTCGGTTTACCGAGGACTACATGGGGTTATAACTCTATATGGGTTATTGTAGATCGATTGACAAAGTCTGCTCATTTCCTTGAAGTGAAGATTACTTACTCTGTAGCTCAGTATGCACAATTGTATGTGGATAAGATTGTACAGCTTCATGGAGTGTCAATGATGATCATATTGGATAGGGGTACGCAATTTACCTCTCGATTTTGGCAGAAGTTCTAGGAGGCTATAGGTACCCAGTTAAGGTTCAATATAACTTTCCATCCACATACTGATGGACAGTCAGAGAGGACTATCTAGACTTTGGAGGATATGTTAAGATTATGTGTTCTAGATTTTAAAGGTAACTAGGATCAGTATTTGCCACTGATTGAATTTTCTTACAACAACAGTTACCATTCTTCTATTGGAATAGCTCCATATAAAGCACTGTATGGTAGAAAATGTAGATCTCCAGTGTGTTGGGTAGAACCAGGAGAGAAACAAATAGAGGGACCATAATTGATTAAAGAGACAATGGAAAAGGTGCCTATTATTAGAGATCGGATGAAGACCGCTTTCAGCAGACTGAAGAGTTATGCTGATCCAAAGTGGAAGGATGTGCATTTTGCAGTTAGTGACCATGTCTTTCTTAAAATCTCACCAATCAGAGGTGTTATGAGATTTGGGAAGAAAGGCAAGCTATCACCAAGATTTTGTAGGCCCATTTGAAATACTTAATAAGATTAGGAATGTGGCTTACAGAATGGCTCTTCCACCAAATTTGAGCCATATTCATCCCGTGTTCCATATTTCTATGCTAAGGAAATATATATCTGATCCATCGCATGTATTGGAGGTACATGATATTGGGGTTAATAAAGACTTGTCATTTGAGGGGCTACCAGTAGAAATTATAGATAGACAAGTCAGGCAACTGAGAAACAAAGAAATCCCAATGGTTAAAGTGCTATGGAGGAATCAATTGATGGAAGAGTGCACATGGGAAAGAAAGCATGACATGAAGGACAAGTATCCATTCCTGTTCCATCATTGATGTATATATGTATGTATGTATTTTAAATTCGAGGACGAATTTTTTTGGAGGAGGGTAGAATGTAATACCCTATAAACGCCTATCATATTTTATGATTAAAGTTCTTAGTATGTGGTTTGAACTTATCGAAATGACTTAAGATAATTTTAAAAACTCAGTTAGAGAGAAAAGAAAAACCTTTTTCGAAAATTGTCGGTGTCGATATCGCTGCCACAAAAATAGCAGTCCGGTCGACATATGAATTTTTGATTCTGACTAAGGGATAAATGATTATGTATATGCATGTGTGAATACTGTAAAAAGAAAGAGGTGAAAAATATTTACAAACACTGAAATAGTAAACAATGGAAAAATCGTAAATAAAAGGAACTTTAGGGGTATAGTGGAATTTGGACTGTCTGAGTTTCAGAACGACTCTAAAACTATTTTTATTATAAGGTATTAATAAAAATAAGATTTTTGAATACTCACTTTGAAATCCAAATCCCGACGTAAATGTCAAAATAAATTATCGAAGGAAAATATTGCAAAAATACAATTTAAGGACCAAAGTGAAATTTGCCAAATGTGACTTACTATATAAGCCACACTTAGAATTTTTTTGTTCTTCATTTGTTCTTCCTTGTACGAAATTTCTCCCATTCATTTCCTTTGATTTTTCTTCAATTTTGCTAAGGAAAAACCATGGAAACTTGATTCAAACCTTGAATCTTCCATCCTCCATCCATTTGCAACCTTGGAGAATAAAAAATTTTCAAGAACAAAGCACTTGGAATTTTTGGCCAAAGCATCATTTTGAGGTAAATTGATGTTTTCTTTGATTTTATGTTTGATTTAGGGTTATTAGATGTTAGTTAGATTGAGTGATGTGTTTAATTGCATTAATTGATGCATATAGCATTTTTGCCCAATTTTCAAACCCCAAACCTAAATTGTAAGAGATGATTTGTTGAAATTGGTTTAGTATGTATAAATTGAGTATATAATAAGTTAATTGAAAGTTAATTGATGAATATTTTATGGTTCAATTGTTGTAGAAAATCATTTGGAGGAAAATTTCACATTTTGCATACTTTGAGGAATTTGAAGAAATTAGTAGCAAACCAATTTTGCTAGGTGATTTGAGGTATTAGCTGAGTCTTTTATGCATCATATGTTATGCCTAAAGTGTTAAAATGTCAATTGGAATTCATTTGCAAAAACTTTAAAGTGGTCGAACCCTAATTGGCTATTTTTAACTTGAATTGTTCTTATTTTGCTTATGGCTTTTGCATGCCAATTTGATTCATTTAATGATGTTTATTGATATTTATATAATGTCTATGGAATTGCTTATAATGTATGTTGTTATTGATATTTGGGGTGATGTCAATGTTACACCAAAATCTTGCCATAATGTCATTTCATTGTTGCACACAATGTGTTCGATAAAATGCCTAGCTAAAAAATCCATAGGCCAACCATTTGAATGCCATCATCGCCAACGACAATGGCATGCCAATTGCGTCAACTTTTTGTTTGATTCCATTGTTGGTTGTTAGACCTTTGGTCATTACATAATCAATTGTTATTGATATCCTATTGATTCTATTGCTCATTGAATTGATTGATGATGAGTTATTGATACTTGGTGATGCCATTATTGTGAAATGGTATCTATTGATGTGTTTATTGATTCTAATGTGATTTGACAGAGCTGCCGCCTTGACAGGGCAGTGAGTACATATTGTCGGCATTGTGTACAATGTATTGTTATTTTGCCCTAATTGGGAAGGGATATCAGTCCTAGTCATAAGACCTGATTCGTCTTATGTTTATTGATATGAGATTGATTTGTGCTTGACACATTTCTATGTGTAGGGCTCTATATCTGTCATTATCTATCTTATCCATGTGATATATCTTCCTTGATATGAGTACTGACCTCACAGTCATATTCTGTACTTGACTTTGTATTGAGAGATTTTGAGCAGATTGATTTATTTATCTCATCTGCCTATTGTTTATTGATATTCCATTACCTATTTTATTGATCGATGCATAGGAGATTCACTGAGTATCATATATACTCACTCTCTCACTGGTCCCCTCTCCAGGTATAGAGTAGGAGGCAGATATCCCAACATTTTGACTCTCTGTGGATTCTGCAGTAATTACATTAGTGTAATTATTTAACACTGTATTATTTTGTATGTTCATATTCAAGCTGCTCTATGGGTTATGTATGGTATAGTTAGCTTATGAACATATATGTATGGATATTTTGGAGTATAAATGTATAAGAATGAATTACAAAAAGTAATAGAATGAATGATAGAGTAACAAAATGAATAGTGCTTGTGTGAGTATATGATTATAGTTTAATATGTAATTGATGGTAATAGATGGTTTCGCTGTGATATTGATATAGTATGAGATTGTATTGATGTGATTGAAGGATTCTATGGATGCCGGTCGCCTCTGGCATCTCCCGCACCCTAGGACCGTCACGACCCACGAAATCGAGTCGTGACAACATGATATAAGCTTCATTGACTTATTCATTGATTCTACGGTTCTTTACTGTATTCTGATTCCTTATTTTGTTATCAGTGTGCAGATTAGTATTTATTGATTATCTGCCTATTGTTTATTAATATCCTAGCCATTTTTTTGGTCGATGCATATTATATTCACTGAGTATTTTATACTTACCACTTTCAGTTGTTTCCCCTTTCCAGGTGAAGATTGAGTAGTAGATTCCTGACTATTTTCCCGAGGAATTCTGTAGTGTATGTAATAGCCATGTAATTATTTTAGCACTGAATTATTGTAAATAATTTAGATTACTCCATGGTGTGTATAATGGTATAGTTATACTCTAGATATGTATATATATAGCATAATATGAAGTATAATTAATGTTATGGCATATGATGATGGTTTCAGCCAATTACAGAATGAGTTACAGACAATAGACAGATTATAGAATGGATATTAATTGAATAATTGGTTAATAATTTGATAGTAATTGATAATAGTATGTGATATTGGATTCTATGGGTGTTGGTCGCCTCTGGCTTCTCCTATATCCTAGGACCGTCATGTTTCGAAATCGAGACGTGATAGAGGTAGTATCAGAGCATAGGTTACAGATGAATAGTAACTAGATACAGAGTAATATATTTAAGTAAACCATGGAGCATAGAAATTCCTATATCACCTTTTGTCATATTCGTCCAGTATGTATAAGTATTTAAGGTTTTTGTAATGTATTGAGTTCGTTGTTGTGTTTTCTAATAGTTTGATGGAGACGTCTGATGATAGAGATATAGAGGATACCAGAGTGGCAAGGTAGCCTCTAATGAGTCCCTTATATTAGAGAGAGATTAAAGAGGACCCTTCTATATCTCAATGGATGACAGAGGAGATTAGGAGGTGTGATGACCCATGGAGTATGGAGATGATGCAGGGGATGATGGATTTACGTTGGGAATTAGCAGAATTGAGGCGGGAATGGCATAATATGCCGCCACCTCTAGCAGCACTAGCAGTGCCACCTCCTGTTGCACCAGCTATTGTACCAGTTGTACCTGCACCAGCTCCAGTACAACCAGTAGTAGTTCCTGGTAAGAATGCGGTATAAGGATCTCGTCGAGTTATTGATGAGGGCGGAGTCACTATGTTTAATTTTCTGAAGCTTAATCTACCTGAGTTTCAGAGTGACAAAGGTGATGAGCTAATTGATTTCCAAGAGCAAATTGAGAAGGTAGTGAGAAAGCTACCTTGTTTCGATGTCAAGGCAGTCAAGCAGGTTGGGTTATTGTTGAAAGGGAAAGTCTGGACTTGATTTTCTTGACGTATGGAGCCCATATTATATGGCGATCATCCTCCTACTTGGGTAGAGTTCAGATAGGGGCTTATTGATGAGTTCTTGACAGAAGGGGTGAAAACCAGGAATTTGATTCAGTTTGAGCAACTTGAGCAGGGTAATAGGACAGTGGAGGAGTATGCTGAGGAGTTCAGTAGATTGAGCATATATGCTACACGGATTGCTTTTACTGAGATAGATTTGATCAGCAGATTCAGGAGGGGATTACATATCTCAATTCATAATTCCTTGCTTGCTACAAAGTGTCACGACCCACTTTTGGACCGCGATGGTCCTGGGGCAACGGTAGACTTAAGGTCACCGAAAACCCGTAGAACCCATAAACAGTCCATTTATCAATCATTCAATCAATATTAATTCATTAATCAATAATTAAATCCCATTTATTTCTTATAAATTTTATATAAAATTTGCCAGAGTTTCCTTTGAAATTTTAATACTATTCCAGACCCAAAATCGAGTCTTTCATAAATTATATAGCCTACACTAAATTTTTTTTTTATACTCCCAATAATTTACCAATCTTATACCCTCAACTTCATAGTTCAACAGTTATACAGATCACTTCTAAATCTTTTTCAAAACATGAAAATTTCATTTTATTATTTACCTCTGTCACGGTCTTTATTACTTTATTATCATTGACATTTTCAATCATTATGCATTACACATTATATTTTGAATGTCATTGTAACATTAAATATTATACTATTCATACATCATTATAATATCCAATCATCCAATTATACACAGTACTATGGATCTTTAAGAATTATCCCTAATGACCTTTAACAAATACAATTCTACCTCGATGTATTTGATGTCCCAAGTCGGAAAAAAAATTGACTTGGAATCAACTTCCTTTAACACATCCCTGTAAAAATTATAAACCACAATTTGGTGAGTATAAAATACTCAGTGAGTATGCATACATCATTATATATAAGATATAAGCATATGATAATAAAAGATATCAACGATAAGCAATAAGATATAAGTTTGGAATCAATGAACAGATAAACAATACTCGTATCATGTAGATAATATAGATAAAGGGATGGACTATATGTAAATATACAGTTTCCAGTAGTATCAGTATGGACTATATGCGAACATACAGTCTCCAGTAGTATCATTATCATATCAGTATCAGTAAGCATAAGGCTGATCAAACCCTATGGCCAGGACCATAACCCTTCCCAGTTAGGGCATCAGTAATACAATGTGCACATCGATGATAATATATTCCCACTACCCTATCGAAGTGGTAGCTCTATCAAATTCACATGTAAATAGGCCAATGGAAATCAATAACAATATCAAGTATGCATTAAGAACATTTCGGTATAATGGCTTTCAATACACAGGTTTACTTATCAATCAGTACACAAAAGGCATTTCAATATCAATAGCAATCAAGGAATATGGAATAATTTCAATCTTTAGGAAGATCAAAGAATGATTAACAATAATAAGTGGCATTTAATTAAGAAGGAAACATACTCATTGGCTCAAATATCAAAACATGAGTATGCATAATGATGTATACATTACTCACCTTAGCTTATAACTTGAACATTTCCCTTTTCCTTTATCTTTGATTCTTTGCCTTATCTCTTTTGGTACCCATCGTATCTCTTATTTATTATTGACTCTACATATCCAATTAATTTCAATTTAGATACTATTTAATATAAACTTACATTACTTATACTTATATTAAAGAAAATTCCTCAAATTTCCAAGTTACTAGGATTTTACCTATAAAAAACCTTACTGGCAGCCTGTGTTTTATTACTCATATCTCTCTCTACACTTATTCAATTGCTTCAATTCTTATTCCTAATTAAACTTAACATATAATTTTCTAACATATCCAAATTTCACATTAAAATCATTACAACACAATTTATGGTGTTAATTTAAACTTAGTGTTACAACCAGTCCTGTTGCCTGCATTCTGTCTGAAATCCTATTCTGGCAAACTCTATTCTTTTACTAATAACTCAATAATTACTTAACCAATTACTGTAATTTTTTTTCTTATTGAAAATAGACATATAAAATTATAACATATCCAAATTTCAAAATTTTTGGATCACTGTACAATTACTAGTGAATTTCTAAAGTTAAATTACTGCCCTGAAATCTCTATTCAGACATGCCCTGTTTCTATGCCTATAATTAATTACGTGGTCATCCAATTAAAAATCCATTTTAATTCATTTATATAATACATAAATTAATATTTTTAATGTTTAACACTTTCTCTAATTCAGACTTTATGGTCCTCAAATTAATAGAATTTTGTAACATATGTTCTGTTAAACAGTCATTCCGGGTAGTTTATACTTATGACCTAATATCTTATACACTACAAATACAATTTAAAAACCATTTTACAGGATTATAAATAAGACATAACTGAAAACTTTTCATGTTGAATACTACTTCTAATTCTATCTCGAACAACCTTTATAATAACAATATTATAGCATTTTCTAGAAAACCTAATTTCAGGTCAGTCACAGTTTTTACCCAATAACTCTTTCCTCACTTTGAATTTTCCAAATTTATTTTACATACATATAATTAATATATTCATATACAACTTTTATGTTTTAACTATCATTAAATTCAGTCATTAAAATTTTGGAATATTAGCCAAGATTTACTGCCATCAAATAGATTCCAGAAACTGTATAAACCCTAACTCATTCTTTACATTTTTAGCTTAATTACCTCAATTATTTGCCAAATCAAACCTTAGAACTCTTAAATACAATCAAATAACTAAGTTTAGGAGGCTTTACCTTAAACTGTCACACCCCAACTCCAGTGGTGCGACGGTCCTAGGGCAAGGGTAAGCTTAAGGCCACCATAAACCTGTAGAACTCACAGATCACTATACTCATAAATGCCAAGAACATAACATCATAAATTTCCATGTTCATACATAGACAAGGGATTTCAATTGCATACTTCTATATCATTAAATATCTTTCTCTTGTTCCTTAATGATTTAAAGA
>CANXYC010350034.1:0-38706 GCA_948193065.1 Aleurites moluccanus | reverse complement strand
AGAAGTGTAGTTTGATGTTTAATTAAGTTTAGATGGATATATGTCATTAGTTTAAGGTTTATAGATGTTGTTAGATAGAATGGCATTGATAAATTGATGAATAGGTTGAATAATGCTTACTTTGGTTAAGGTTAAATTACTAAGTTTAAGTGTTAGAATAATGAATTAAGTAAAGTTAAGTGTGAATATGAATAAGTATGGAAAATAATGGGAATGTATAATTTTGAATATGTAAAGAATGATTGATTTGAGTGCTTGGAAGCTATGTTGGAATATAGTGTATGATTAATTCGAAATGAGGAATTAAGTGCATAAGAGTTAGTAAGGTATTATATTAATGATGAATATACTTGATATAAGTTAAAAGTGATTCTTGATGTGAATTATTGCATAAAGGAATGAATATAGCATAATTGGTGTTTATAAGGTATAGTGTGTATCTTGTGTCATGTGGCATGTTTGAATGCTTGTTTATTTGAATTAAATGTTTGTAATAGTATATAGTCTTATCGGAGTGTTATGTGTGTAAATAGGTTTACCGTCGGGAACTCCTGGTCGGAGTGCTAAATGGCGAGCCGAGTAGGGGCTCGGGTGCAATTGGGGGATCATTGGACTTCTTAGCATATCAGGTGAGTCCTTTTGTATATTCATGCATGATTTGCCTTATAAAGCATACCTAAAGTCATTTGGACCGCTAAACCAGCCTTTATTGCTAAACAGTAACTAATATGCAAATTGGCCCTTAAATAAACTTGTCGAAACTACTAAAAATGACTTGAACTTTGTCTTGCCATAAAATGAAAACCAGAAAGCCAATTGGGCCACAACTTGGCCCAATCATCTAGTCTCGACCTAAGCTTCTAAATGGTACCTCATGAGCCATCTAATTCTTTTGGTAACATAGTTAATCAGAAAGTGCCTAAAAATTCCAAAACGATCCATAATTTGCAAGCCAATTGCGACAGCGCAACTAGGCTATCCCGGGCCAAATTTTGACATTCACCCAAATTATTCTATTTTTCTTTATATGTATATATATGGTTATCTTACATCTATAAAAGATTTATTTGAGCTGTATATATGTTATTTTCATTGTATATTAGAGGCATTCTCATATAATATGGTAACAGAGCTATTTCGATGGTATAGCGGGTGAAACCATCGACCGTGTGCACACTGATTTTATATTGGCCTCAGGTAGAGGGGGAGGACGTGCTCTAGCCGTAGGAGCCGATCACTCTTACGTTTGGTTGGGTGGAGCACCAAGGGTGCTAAAGAGTGTTGTATCATAAAGTTATAATTGTGCTACATCAGTGCAATTGTATCTTTTACAGTACCCCAGACTTGTTATATCATATGTGCATTGACTCAATCATTGAATATTTATTTCTACTTCATTTGATATTATATATATATATGGATATTTTCATGAGTATTTCATGGATATAGATCTGGATACCATTTTGGATAGTATCTAGATGATTATAAAAATTGTTATAGTAACATGGTTACAGAAGCATAGTTATTATATTCATAAATATATAGTTAATAGTCTTCATAAATATACAGTTAATAATATTAATATTCATTTATGATAATTTATGTATACATTTATATTGTTATATATATATATATATATATATATATATATATATATATGTATGTATAATGCTCTCTTAATAGATATTTACTTTATTATCTATCTACTAATTTATAATATTATATATTTATAAATTGATATTTATATAAATATTTACTTTATCACTTATTTAAAATGTTATATATATAGATATATATATATTGTTATGTATATAGATTTATACTATAATATTTATTTATGGTTTTATATTGAATTTTTAAACCACTTTTGAATATCCATTATTCCATGATCAATACTGCATTTATATACATTGGGATTCACTGAGTATTTTTATACTCACCCCCTTCAGTGGTTAATATTTTCAGGTCTGCAGTGACGCTCCCATTCCATTGGCTATCTGTTCCACCGCCTTGGAATAGTAATAGTTATTTATGTAAAATTCTAAACTCCAAAAGTATATGTAAATAATTGTAAAGTATAGAGATTCCATGGTACTGAGTATGTAAGAATAGTATACATGTATGATTGTGTTTACATCTATCTAGTATTATATAAGAGATATATTTGTGGATTGATTGAGATTTAATTATATATTTGTGGATTTGGTATTGGAGATCCAGAGGGATCCATGGTTGGAGATAATTGGTGAAATGTTTATAGAAGTGTTTTATTTGTATGTTTTCTTTTGGGGCATGCTCCTTATACAAAGGAGATGCTGCCCAAATTTTTTATGGATTTGTCAAGTTATAATGAGCTTGTTATTGTATTGCATGTCATATAGATAGTGGATTTGGGTTCTTTGTGATACTAATCGCTTATGCATCACCCGTACCCTAGGACTGTCACGACTTCCGGGTTGGGTCGTGACATTTACTTCATTTCTCTACTTTCACACTTCCATATTTCCATCCCACACACCAATAACATATTTTCATCCCACACACCAATAATATATTTCCATCCCACACACCATTAATTTATTTCCATCCCACACACATTACATAAAGGTGATCAGTACTTATGGCATAGAGAATTTCACCCTCTCTAGCAAAGGTTCGAAAATATATATATTAGTATGCACACAACTAATGGATTTATCCACTACACCATCGAAATAGTTTTGTTATAACATTAAATGTAAATGTACCATATAGGATAAATGTATTAATATTAAGTCTCAAATATGACTATAATGATGCTTGATAATATTACAAAGGTCAAAGAAATAATATTGTATAATATGAAAATTTTGGTCTCTAGGGCTCAGTTGCGCCAGCGCAACTGACACTTCTAATTATGGGTCCATTTCTCGTTTTTCAAACACTTTTCTAGTTTTCCTTGTAATCAATATTTCCATGGTAATTTTTTTTACAAATGATAAATACATATATGTAATAAGCAATTAGGCTTGATTTGACATCAAAAAGCCTTTCATAATAAATATTATACAATGTCAAAGTTTAGGTCAACTTTAAACATTTCGGCAGCTCTGTTTTAGGTCATTTTGGCAAAACTGCTCAAAAGTAGATCATTAATGATTTCCAAGCAAGGAAATCATTTTATATGCATAAATGCATGACTTATGAATGAATAATTCATAATACATATATATAGACTCGCCTCAAACAAAAACTCCAAATGTTACCCCAACAGGCCTAGTTAGCCCGTGACTCACCACCAGCGACCCTAGTCTAAGGAAGTTTCTCCTATATTAATTAAATCACTCTGGTAAGACTTTATAACATTGCATAACACATAATACATATCAACATACATAAAGCATACACACTATACACCATAGACCTCATATTACACAATTGATACTTTTCCATTCCTTTATGCATCAAATGCAATTCTATCACCACATTTCATTCACATTTCATATGTTCATCACTATAATGCCAAGTTAAGAACTCATAAATACTTGGTTCAATATTTCATATCAAATATGCACCATATTTCAAGTTTAGCTTCCAAGTACTTACATTAAACATCTTTTTCATATCTTAACTTATACATTTACATCATTTACACCATTAAACTATATTCAAACCTTACTTCCTTATTTGATTTAACCTAACACATTAAACTAACAAAGTCCATATGGTTCAGCCAATATGGAATTCATTCCATTCATCCATTTTTCAACACCATTCATTCATACAACATACATATATACCAATTACACAACATTTAGCCATTTAAACCTATAAAACATCAAAGTATCAAACCATTCCTTAAGCTACACACATTCGACCAAAATGAAACTTCATCCAAATGATTTTCTTTCCATAAAATGACCACTAATTCATGTTAAACACATCAAATACACATCATTTGAATAAAAATTCCATCAAGATAACATCATTGAATCATATTTCTTCCTATTAGGGTTTTCTTCCAACCAAAACACATTTTTATCACCAATTAACATCAAAGAACATCTTAAGAACATAATTAAACCAAAATAATGGTGAAATCACTTACTTTTTCAATAGTTCTTCCAAAACTTCAAAGCTCTGATTTTTCACTTTTCTTGTTTTTCCTTTGAATCTAAGGCTATATTTGTGTTTAGAATGATGAAATTAACAAGTTTAATTCAAGAAATGAAAGAAAACAAGAAGTTTTGGTGTTGGACAATGGTGGCCAAACCTAACAATGGAGGAAAGAGAAAACTTGGTTGATGAAATGGTGAAGAATGATGAAGGGGTGGGAAAAATCAAGTTAAATATCAATGGTGGGAAAAATCTTTACCATATGCTTTGAGCTTATGGTAAAGATTGTGAAACTTAGCTTACTAACCATTCAATTCTTTATCTTTTCATCCAATGGTTTGATTTAGGTTAGCCTAGGATGATACCATAGACTTGTATACACTATATAAGTCTATAATTCAAAGGAAAATACTAAACTACCCTCAGTTCAAATGGAATCCCTATCCGAGTAACTTTGCATGGAATTATTTTCTACCAGATTTAATCCTCCAACAATAATTCAAATGACTATAATAACTTTATTTTCATGTCCTGATATTCTTTTTTATCATCAAATATGATGTTAATTTCCATAAAAACTCAAGGGGTGTGAAATGACCATTTTGCCCCCAATTCATCAAAAACTCAAATTTATCCAATTTCTTCCTAACAGCTTTTAAACCCCCTCTATTCATAGAAATACATCATATAATATGCATACATATCAGATTCATGCATAAACATATAATAACACACAACATTCAAGTCATGGCAAAATCCCCTTAGGTTACCCCTTTATGATTCAGGTCCTAGGTTTAGCTAATGTGTTACATTTTTGTAGTGAATCAACAGGAAGCACAAACATACACTGCAATAATAGTACGATTTCTATTCAGAAACAAAATTGCATGAGTTTTATTTGATTCTGAGACTACTCACTCTTTTGTATCATCATATTTTGCACATAAATTAAGAAAAGATAGAGAATTGATGAACATGCCCCTAGAAATATCTACCCCCTTAAGTGAAAAATATTATAGTGAATATTTGTATAAAGCACGTGTAGTAGAAATAGGGGGTAGAAAATTACCTGTGGAACTAATAAAATTGCCTGTATTAGAAATTGATGTGATTCTAGGGATGAATTGGTTAACTAATCATTATACAATCATTGATTGTCACAAGAAAATATAGAATTTTAACCTAAAGGGCGAGATAAATTTGTATATCAAGGTGAAAGAAATGATATTAGAACCAAAATGATTTATGCCATTAGGGCAAGAAGATTTTTAAGGAAGAGATGTCAAGCATATTTGGTTAGTGCAATGAATACTTAAGCAACTTCAAAGGGATTGAGCAAATTCCTATAATCAATAATTTTCTACTGTATTTCCAGAAGAATTATCAGGGTTACCACCTGAAAGAGAATTTGAATTTGAGATGGAAGTTTATCCTATACTAACCCAATATTGATTCCTCTATATCAGATGACCCCTATAGAATTGAAGAATTGAAAAATGTAATTGTAAGAATTGTTGGATAAATGATTCATTAGACTGAGTATCTCACCTTAGGAAGTATCAATGTTCTTTGTGAAGAAGAAAGATGGTTCACTCTGGTTGTATATTGATTACCAATAATTAAATAAAGTAACCATAAAAAATAGATATCCTCTTCCCAAAATAGATGATTTATTTTATAAATTATAAAGAGCAAGCCATTTTTCAAAATTGACCTTGGATCAGGTTATCATCAACTTCGAATTCAGAAAGAAGATATACCAAGTGCTACTTTCAGAACTCCATATGGTCATTATGATTTTTTGGTGGTGCCATTTGGTTTGACCAATGCTCTAGTTGCTTTTTATAAATATTATGAACCTGATTTTCAAGCTATATTTGGATAAGTTTGTCAGACCCGTCTGATGGGTCGTGTCAGAGATCTATACAGACTTTCTACTTATTCTGTTAGACCTTTTGCTTCCAGAACTCAGCCTGACATTCCTCCAATAGGTACTAGTGTAAGGGCACCTACTATAGCTCCTCTAACAGCTAGAGATCTGAGCTCCAGTGCAAGAAACAGAGATGAGGTTGCCTTCAACCATTTTCTGGAGATTACTGGGAAGATTCCTTACGTCAGAAGTGATGATCAAATGAGGATCTACCATGTTCTGAATGCGGTTCACCCTTTTGCCCTATACTTCCCTGAGAACATTATGGTAGGTGCTTCTTTTTACCTTCAGAAATGATCCTTTGGTAATTTTTGTTGCTTATACTATTCACTTTATCAATGCAGATTCCAGATGGTTATATTCGGTGGACTTATCAGTGGGGTCTCGGATGGAGATGGCTATCACCTCCTTATTAACTCGGATGGAGAATGATAGATGGGCCCATCAGCAGGAGGGTCCTCACCACCGGAGGAGGAGAAACTGAGATTTCGATGTCATTTTCTTTCTTCTTTCTGAAATTTTGAGATGTACATAATGCTTATATTTTTATACTTTATAGAAGTAGGATGCCTGCATGCTATGATGGTTATGCACCCTCTATTTAAATGGATGTTTATGCAACTGATGTTTTATGTGATCGTGCAAATTTTATGTAATTTTGATGCAAGATCCTGCTTAAAATTTATGCAATGCATGTCCTAAAATGCCTCGAAATTATGTTATGAAGCTTTCTAGGTCAAAATTTTAATTGCCATCAAGAAGAGGAAGAGTTGGCCCTAAGACAAAGCAGTATTGCTGCCAAGAAGGAGTGGAGTTGTCGCTAAGGGGTAGCTGTGCAAATGGCGGCACCGTCGCCAATTAGTTGGTTCTGCCGCCAATGAGCTTGGGTGGTGCCTCCAAGTAAGGCTTATGGTGCCACCAATTTCTTGGTCCGATTTGGTTCGATTATTTTCTATTTAAAGTCATGTTTCTTACATAAAAGTCATTTTACATTGCTTTTCTTCTTTTCTAGTAATTTTCTTGCCTTTTTTCTCTACGTCTTAGAATTAATATATTTTCCTATGGAGCCCTACTTCAGCTACTACATATTCCTATGGACCAAGAACTTGGATAAAGTTGTCAAGATAAACTTAGGGAGATATGGGATCAGTTCTGTTTTGATCCTAAGGGGAGTAAAAGTGGATTGGGACTTTCTGAATGCTTGTGTGAACTTTTGGGATTCTATTGACCATGTATTCCACTTTAGAGCTGGCATGAAAGAGATATGTCTCACTTTTGAGGAGTTCGATACTATTCTGGGCACCAATATGGATGTTGCTTTAGCTGTTCTAGAATTTAGGGTAGGGCACTTCCTTTCTTTTAAATGGTTGCTTAGTTTGGGACATGATTTAGCTTGTTCCATGGTTCATGGAGATCGTATTGACCTCACTAAAGTGATTGCAGAATTCCAAGATCTTGAGGATCCTAAAGGAAGAAATTCAGGATGTTTGCATTAGCTTTTTGTCTAACTACTGGATGTTTGTTTTCCAGTTCTCCTGGCTGGAAAGATATTGAGATGGTGGAGCTGGTGGCTCAGATAGAGCAGGGGTGTGCCATAGCGAGTCTGATTCTAGTTGAGGCCCTTCTGAGTTTAGATGCTAAATACAGAGTGCAGGGTTCCTAGTCCGTGAACCCAGTCATACTTCAGGTATAATACTTTCATCTTTTCCCTTTGTTCTTTTTCTGTTTAGACTCATTTTTTTCTGACTACTATTTTTGGGATGACTTAGGTTTGGTGAAAGGATCATCTTTAGGTAGTTGGTCCTCCAGATATGTTACCCTATTATACTACTAAGTACCGCATGCGCAGGACCCTAATCCGTTTTGACTCACAAAAAGAGTGGATTGCTTGGCTATTGGAGCTAGATTCTTGACAATATTTTATGGTATTGCCCCTGGTATAAGATTGATTCCTTCATGACAATGAGTTTTGGCTATAGGATGGTGTACTTAATGGGCATAGGGCTGACCACCTTATATCAGGATGCTAGGATTTTGAGGCAAATGGGTCAGTCTCAGGGAATTCCACCAGAAGGAGTTGTTTTCCCTACATCACTATTAATGTTTCAGTGGCCTGGGCCATAATGAATGGATGAATGAGGTCTACATGCTTTGTTAAATCGGCTAGCTTTTAGATAGGCTGGAGAGGTATGATGCTTGGTTCATTACTTTGGTTTGGCCTACTGAGAAGGCTAGGTGATCCACTTTGATAAAGGAGTTAGAGGCAGGGATAGAGATAGATGACAAAGTTATGACTGCTATAGAGACATCAGTTGGCAGAGTGACAGAGATGATAACGACAGACAAGAAGAATATGGGCACCAGAGGTTCAGAGAAGATGACTGCAAATATGGCCTATGATAAAGCACTTAGAACGAGACCAGCTGATGATGACTCAGATGAATCATATGATGACATAGATATCCATCCTAGGAGGAGGAGGACTTGCAGTTAGGATTTTTTTTTTTTTTTTACATTACTTCTGTCCACCTAGGATTAGATAGGATTTTTATTTTGATTTGTTTTTGACATTAGGTTTAGACTTTAATAAAACGAGACAAGGTTTTTTTTATTTATGACTCTGATTTTTGAATGAAAAAACAAGACAGGAATCTGACTTTCATAATTTGCAATGAAACGAGACAGGAATCCATGATGAATGGGATGATGATTTATAACTTTATCAGATATTATAGTCAAAATGAAACATTTATTTTATTTTTCTTCTTTCCTTTTTATTTTAATTTTTGCCTGAGCCGCTTATTCGGGTTTTTCACTCGCCTAGCTGCTTCAAATTTTTGCCTAAGCCACCTTTACATATTTTTAACTTAGTAAGCGAGAGTCAATTAATTATGATACAAAAAATTAGTGAGCAAGAGTCAATTAATTATGATACAAAAAATGATAATTTTATTATGATTTGGATTATATCCAAAGTGGGTTGCCTATATATCTTCACAATACTTTTTTATTTAAATTATTTTCTCAGGAGAATCAGGTCCTAGTAATTCTATTTAAATAATTCACTATACAAAGTATCTTTTTAGTGGATCTAGGTTACACGGATTTGAAAATTCATTTCCATCCATATCCATCAGTATGACTCATCCACTAAATAGAATCTTCTTGAGTATGTACGAACCAGCCAAATTAAATCGGAATTTTTCCCTTGGATCATGAACTAGAGCTCTGATTTCCTTCAGGACCAAGTTTTCTTCTTCTAACCCTCTATCGGTCACTCTTTTGTTAAAATATCTAGCAAGACTATATTGGTAACCCTGAATCTGATACAAGGCATCCATCATTTTCTCATCTATAGCATTTAGTTGTTCTTGATACTCTATGATCCATTCTTCTTCATCCAGTTGACTTTCACGCATAACCTGGCAGATTGGATTTGCATTTCAATTCATGCCATAAACTAAGGAATATGGACTTTCCCCATTTGGGGTGCGAATGGATGTCTGATATCCATTCCTGTGACTAGTAATCATCTTTAGCAAGATAGGTTTGAGGGTCTTGTTTGCTATTTCAACTGCCCCATTTGTCTATGGATGGTAAAGTGAGGACCTGTGATGATGGATGTTCTCTCCTTTGAACAAATTGAATACTTCTTTTTGGAAATACGAGTCACTGTCCATTATGACCTCGAAAGATAACTTATATCGATAAATTATATTGATTTGAATGAAATGTGCTATCTTTTTAGCATTTAACACCTAATAAGAGGATGCTTCCACCCACTTTATGAAATAGTCAATGGAAACTAGGATATATTCACGTCCGTTGAGGATTTTGGATTGATTCGACCAATGACATCTATTTCCTAAGTTGCAAACGGCCTAGAAGTTGCAGTCGGCTATAGTGGAATAGGAGGTCTTTTATGCAATTTGACAAAAGTCTAACACTTATGGCATTTTTGTACACACTTATGCAATTTGACAAAAATTAAATTATTCAAAATCGGGAGGTTGAAAGAGTGAAAGTATCCAACTCGGTATTCGGGGACAGCTAGAGCAGCATTCAAATTACTTCTAAGGATAGCGTTGAATCCCTCAAAAGTATGGCACATTTCCTCCATGCCCGCTCCAAAAAGGAACACGTGGTCAACAGGATCCCAAAACCTAAAACAAGCCTTCAGAAAATCCCAATCCACTTTCACACCCCTCAAAGTCAAAACATAATTGACCCCATACTTGCCCAGATTAATTTTTTCGACCTTGTCCAGGTTCTTGGTCCACAAAAGCATATGGTGATTGTAGTAAGGTTCCATGGAAAGTTTTGAGTGAAAATAAATAGTCATAGTGGCTTTTTTAGAAGAAAAGATACCCCTTTTATAGAAAAATGTGCTAAAAAAGGCTAGGGCAAGTAAACCAATATGGTTCCACCACCCAGGGTGCTTCATGCCGACAACAGTGCCCTTTTTCAGCGGATCTCTTGCGAAATTTTAAATTTTTGGGGTTCCGGGAGCATTTTAGGACATTTCCAAAATTCCTTGGCATTTCCTAGACATTTTAACACATTCGATTTCATTTTCGATCTAAAAAATTTCATAGCATTACACAACATTTTTTAGTTCGCATTCATAACATGGGTAGTCAACTAAAACATCGTAAATTCATGCATATATAAGGCATACATCAAACATCATCCGTACATCATAGTTCATAAATAAGCAGAAACAGAACAGTGCAAGAAAAGAAAAAAGAAGCTCAGGTAAGCCACTAGTCTCTCTGACGGCGCCAACGGGGGTCCTCCAGTGGATGAGATGGGTCAGTTTGGAAATCAAGCCGAGTTACCATACCCAACAAAGCTAGCTCCATTCTACGTCCCACACAATAGTTATAACGGGCCCACTCTACATCAATCTGCAAAAAGAAAAGCCAAAAGCTTGAGGATCATTTTCGAAAGTAAGGCTAAGAGGTATCACTCGCTTAAGGATCATTTCTGAAAGCAAAGCCAAGAGAAAGAGCATGAACATACCTCAGGGTTATCAGGGAAGTCTGGTGCAAGAGCGTGGACCGCATCTGGAAAACGATATGTCTGCATCTCGCCATAGGAATTGGTATAGAAAATATCTTTAGAGAACCAGTAGTTAGGGCCCAAGGCAACCCGACCAGGATTATTTCGCGTCTTAGAGGTAACACTGGGGTCTGCCAAAGAAGGGTCTCTCGATGCACCCATGCTTTGAGCCTGACTTTATCGAACAGCAGAAGGTCCAGCAATGCCAGATGGATGTCCCAAATGTCGACATGGATCACCAATAGGTCCCATCAGATGGGTATGGCAGAATATCACATAGTTTTCCTGATGAGTCACATACATATGTATGGGAAGACCGGTATAAGCCTCATTAGGGGCATGAATGTCCAAATTTTACCTCATATCAACTGGTGGATGTTCTAAAACTACCCACCTATCAATAGTCTAAACTCGAACTCTCTCTCATAGGTAGTACAGCTTGTGGTGTGGAGAACGAAGCAACAGTCAAGAACAAACCAGTGTGGCACTAGGGTCAAGTTCTACTGATATTAGTTGCATCTTATCGATGTAAGGTTTCATCACGACCTGCAAGAGGGTTGTGGAGAGTAAAAAAACAGGAAATGTGAATAAGATAAAGTCAGAAGATACCTAAAAAGTGTCAAGGCTGCCAAAAACTGCTCGGATAGTCCTAAACTCAAGCATACCAGAGTTGGTCCAATATTCCCTGTTCCACCGAATACCGGCTGGGAAGACATCCAGCCTAGGGTTGCTAAGAGTGGGAGCCAGCATCGGAAAATACTCATAAGCCCATACCTGTTTCAAGCATTGAAGACAGAGAGTCAGAAAGATTAGGTAGAAGTTCAAAAGAGGTGCAAAGTGTACCTCGCAGTTCAAAATTCACAAAAGGTGCAGAGGGTGACTTTCGGTTTAACAAAGGATGTAGAGAGCATACCTCCTAAATGAAATGAGTCCCTCCATAAGAACTGAAAGCTCCCCGAGATAGATCGCACATTTCCCGGTACATAGTGCTCAGGATAGCACCAGCCCAGTCATATTCACCCAGCTGAGTCATATCTATCAAACTCGGCAAAATGTTCAGGTTAACAATATCACGACGGGTATGCCCAAATGTGCATCCCGCCAGAACCAGCATGATTAGTCTAGCTATAGTAGCGGTATCAAATAGCATATCAATAAATGGCTCCATCTCCCTCAGCCGAGCCTGAAGCCAAGTGCGAGGTACTGATATATGATCCCAGGGTGGGTCCTGACCTATAAGCTGGATCATATCTTCAGGAGTGAAGGTGACCCTCCAATCAGAGTAGAGATCCAGATGACGGGTCCTAAAGCGCGAGCCAATCAGCATAGACAGATCAAGCGGGTAACTGTCAGCTCTCCGCATGGAAAATGAAAAGTATTAGTAGTATCCCCTATTCCTAAGTATAGTGTTCTAAAGAAATTCACTCAGCAAAAAATTTATATATTATACCAAAAAAAAAAGGTTGAAAATACCTTTATTCTGCTGTCCCAAGAGATATGCTGTTCTGGCTCCTGAAGCAGATTCTCTAGGTCAGGATTACCAGCGGGGCCTCATAGCTATGGTGTCCCCTATTGCTAATAGCACTTCCAAAATGTAAGACTATGAAGAGAGAATGAAGATTTCTAGAGAGAAAAGCTAGAGAGAGAGAAATGTGAAAGTGAGAGTGAAGGAAATGAGAGAGCCTACCCCTATTTATAGATTTTGAGAATCTTAAAAATGACCATCATGTCCCCAACCTTAGGAAAAATAAGGGAGCTTGCATTTTCGAAGTGTTTCAGGTCAGAATCAAGTGTCGATAGTGCCGCTGTGTTCATATGATTTTCCTCTGTCCATCGACCTATCATTTGCCCAAATCAGACCTGGGATGTTGTTATAATTCAGAAAATGACAGAAACAGGAAAATGTCAGAAAAATGGAAAGCTATTTGACGCATGACAGATTACACTCATATACCTCCAGACCCTGCAAGATGCAATCAAAATGCATTTATTTGTTCCAAACAGACAAAAATAGCCCAGTTCACCTACATCACGTCTGTCATTTGAAATAGACAGTCGTGATGGGGCAGCTGTGAACACTCATTTTTTATACCCGTCAGACTCGTGCCAAGCTGAACGGCACAAACCAGAACCAAACCTGCACACAGACGGACTCAGAAATGTGTCGGAGCGAAGTCGAGCCAGAGCTGCCACCCCCTAGGGTTGGCATTGCCGCCCCCTTTAGAGGGTGGTACCAGTGTGCCACCCTCCTTGGCGGCATCGCCACCCACATTGTGTGGCTCTGCCATCCCCTAGGGTGGCACCGTCCTCTCTTGGGGGAGGTAGCATGGCTCCTTACCAGAGCTGCCACCCCCCCTTTTCAGCCTATGCCGCAAACAGCCCTGGTGGCGCTGCCACCCCCTCCAACAGCACCAGCTTGCCTTGCTCCTTTCCAAACCAATTTTTTCCAAATCCCACATTGAAAAATGATGGGATTTGACCCTCCAAGCTTCAACTATAAATACTTGGCCCCCCAACCTAGTTTTAGGCCCCGAAATCTCTAGAAGTTGAATTTTCATTCTTAGATTTGTTCTCTTTTCCCTTATATACCTATTTTTCTTATTTCTTTAACTCTCTTTGAGTTTAAAGAATAAATCTTTAGGGTGTGTGGAGCCCATTTTCTTTAATTCTCTTTAAGCTAAAGAAGGACTAAACCCGAGGCGTGTGGAGCCTCAAAATTGTTTTCAATATAAAATCACTTTGTTGGTTTATTTGTTTTCTTTTTGAATTGTCAGATAAAAGACAATCCAACCATCTTCTCATGCTTCAATCAATCCAATATGGAACTCCGATTCGGAAGATCAATCTGTCCGCCACCTCCCCAAAGAGCAAGGGAGAAGGTATTGTCTCCTAACTTTTCCTATTTTGATAGAACATCAAAATAAACAACTCATCTTCTTTAGTTTGATAGAGCATCAAAATAAAGAACCAAAACATGATAAATTGGGCATAAAATCAATCCTCCTTCGTAAGAAAGAAGAACTGCATGGGTTTTGATTCCCATTCAATGGGATATGCAGGTAAGCTGTATAATAGCTTTAAATATAAAAAAGATCAAAATCATCTCTTTTCTATTTTCTTCTTTATTTTTGCTCTGTTGATGGTATTCTTTGGGGAATGTGTGATCAACCTAAAACCCATAAGGACTAGAGTTGATATCCCCTATTTTGGGATTTTTGAATTGTAATAATTTAATTGATCACTCTTTTAACTGCTTTATTTTATCACTTTCGTCCATTCATTTACTTGCTCATACATCTTTATATCTCATTATTTAAATTGTTCATAACAAATATTTTAAATTAAGATTAAAATTAGAAGCCAAGTTCAATCGAAAACCTAGTCCTCGAATCCTCTTTGGTTTCAAAGACTAGTGCACTTTATTTTTCCTTTGGGATAAAATTGGAGTCAAAATGGATTTTTACCTTAAATTTTTCCAACAAAAATAACTTAAGGTGGCGACTTTAAAATATCAAAATCATTTTTAAAAGGTACTAAAGTTCTCTCCTCCGTGAGAAATCACCCAAATGAGCTTTCCCGATTCCATTCAGTTGGACAAGACGTGGTGCTCGGGCGAGGCCTCACATTGATATACCTATTTACTACCAATCTAGTCTTATTCCTAGTGATCACACCAATCTTATCTAGTTTATTTCTATAAACCCATTTGTTAACTATTATGTGATGGTCTTTTAGTTTAAGAACCAAGGTCTAAACCTTGCCCCTTTTAAATTGGTTCAATTCCTCTTGCATGGCCTCTACCCAACTTTCATCATCTAAGGCCTCATTAATATTCTTAGGTTCAATCTTAGATAGAAAAGCTAGGTTATTGACAATTTCCTTGAAAGAGGATCTAGTCTCCACATCTTTTGAGGTTTCAACAATTATAAGGTCTTTAGGATAATTCTTTTTGAATTTCCAATCTTTTGGAAGTTCAATATCAATGGGTGATGATTTTATGACTTTGGAAGGATTCTATAGGTCATTATGGTCCTTTTTAGATGAGTCATCATGAGGCTCTAAGTTAAATGATGCATCATGCACATGATTAAATAAATCAACATTCTCATCATGATCAAATTTATGCACATTAAAATGACTAGACTCATCAAATGTAATATGTATGGACTCCTTAACTATTAGAGTTCTCTTGTTAAAGACTCTATAAGTTTTGCTAGAAGTTGAATAGCCCAAGAAAATATCTACATCCATTTTGGAATCAAAGCTTAATGTTGATTTTGATGATAACAAAATAATATAAATTTATTATTTGAGCTAATAATTTTGTTGAGTTTGTTAAAGCATGAAAAATCATGACCATTGCTCAAATATAGGTTAAACACATAAGGCTTAATGGAGTGCACTTGCAAAAGTATGATTTAATGCCAAATTCTGTATAAATTGGAAGAAGCTAATAGGACAAACTATATATGGATGGAAAGATATGAATGTCTAATTTTAGGAACAAAAATTGGATTGAGCATTGGACATTAGAAAATGAAGATATGAATTTTTGAAGGAATTATGCTCAAGCTGACAGACTAGGATAGAATTAATAGGGCAATTTTTAAACTTTGCTGGGAACCATAAAAGAATAATTTGGGTATGCCAGTATATATAATTGAAGCTCTGGAAGTCTACTTTAATATGGAAAAAGAATCAAGTAATTTCAAGTTTTAGAGAAGGATAAATTGAAGAATTAGTAAAGCATGCTCAAACTATCTTATAAATTAGAGCAATAAAATGTTATATTTTTTAAGGTATCAAGATGGACGATTTAGGAGTTATAATAAGATATAAAGTTGTAGTATACATCTCAAAGTTTCCAAAAAAAAAATTAACAATACATGATTTGGAGTTGTATAATTTGAGATATGAAGAAAATAAGTCACGGGTACAACACCAGCAGTCGCGGGCGTGACGTTTCTTCTAAAAAGTTCAGTAGCAAAATGCCACTTTGGATGCAATAAGAGCCAACCTTTATTTTTCTCTTCCATTTTGTTTTGAGATAATGTAATCTCATGATTTAGAAGTTTTTCCAACAAATTGTCGGATATGAGGGTGCTTAAATCATTTGCTTCTTCAATGGAGGTGATTCTAGCTACCTAATCTTTCTTGGGTAGAACTCTTAGAATTTTGTAATTTATGTCTTTTATGGAGTAGTGCTTCCCAAATTTTCTCATTTGGTTAACAATCACTATAAGACGATTATACATTTCGAATACTTTTTCATTGGGGAGCATTTGAAAGAGTTCATAATCATGAGTAAGAATTTAAGTTTTCTTACCCTTTACTTGATTCCTTTCTTCACAAGTGGTCTCAAGAGTATCTCAAACTTACTTTGCCAAAATGCAATGAGAGATTTTGCTATATTCCTCTCTATTTAAGGCACGATAGAGAGTATTCATTGTTTTTGTATTTTCCCCGTTAGCTTTCTTCTTCGCGATTGTCCATTCAATCTTTAGTTTCAAATTTTTTACATCATCTAGAATTTTGGTAGGAATAGTGTAACCTCCCTCAACGACATCCCAAAGATCAATAATATCACTATCCATATAAATTTTCATCCTATTTTTCCAATAGGGATAGTCGGTGCCATTGAAATATGGTGGTCTCATGGTAGAACCTCCTTTAGTGATGTCGGTTGCTTGATTTGCCATTTGATCTTTGATCCAAGATGGTGAAATCTTTGAAAAAGTGGATACAAAACTTTGATACCAACTGAAAGTCTCTTGGTAACTAAGAGAGGGGTGAATTGATTGTTTAAAAATTAACCAACAATTAAAAATTAATTGCAAGGTAAAGGGAAGCGAGAAAGAACACAAGAAATTTATAGTGGTTCGACTAAAACTTGCCTACATCCACTCCTCAAATCACACTTGAGTATTTTACTTTTTTTTTTTAATCCTTTTATACAGGTTTAAAATCAAACCTTAGTATTTTGACTCACACTTAACATTTACAAGTGTTTTTATCACTAGGCTCATACACAAACCATTTAAAGTTACAAGAGATGAGATAAGAAATAATCCTTAACTTATCACTACTCTTAAATACTTAATTGCTCTTCAATAATGTTGAAAAATTACAATTAATATTAGTTGCTCTTAAACAACCTTGAAAAAATACAATTAATACTCTATAAGAATATAAAAACTCAAAATTTTGCTCACAAGATTTAAATGTGTAAAAGTATGAATTAATGCAAGAGTAGATATTGTTTTTAGCCATTAAACCTTCATACCAACCCATATTTATAGTCTTCCATAAAATAGAGTTATTTGGCTACATTTAATGCTCATTAAATATTATCTTCAACTTTCCAACTGTTATTTTTTTTTATCAATATTCGCAGTGTAGTGGCTGCTACACGAAAGTAGCGGGCGCTGCTTGCCTTACGTTAAAGAACTTCATAGCTACGATTCACCTGTAGTGGCTATGAATCTGGCTTAGTAGCGGACGTGGTAAAATTATAATGACTGCGATTTTATCCCCTGTTTCTCCAAAAGGCTACTGAACTTTTGAGCTCCCTTAGTCGCGGCTGCTGCATCCTCGTAGTGGGAGCGACTTCTTGCTCCCTTGGATCTTTAAGTTTTTGGACCTGCTAGACTCCTTAATCGCGGTTATGATAAGTTGGTAGCAACTGCGACTACTTTGACCAAAGTGAGTAGCGGCTGCTACACCTTTATAGTGGACGCTACTTTTGCTTTGCTTCAAAACTTGAGCTACTAGATCTCACTGGATCCTTTAGTAGCAACTGCAACTTTTCTTAGTCATTGCTACTACTTCTGCCCTAATCTTAGACTTGGGCTACTGTATGTCTTAGTTGCAAGTGCTACTCTTTTGTAGCGGTTGCTACTTTGTTGCCATATGCAATTCTGAAATTTTATATCTTACACATAAACAAGTAAACGTATTAAATTTTTAATTAATTATCTGTATCTATTAAAATGAGTGTGTTAAGACATTAAAGGTCTAACACACTCCGACACGTTAATTCTAAAAAAATTTAAATTTCGATACATTAAAACACATTTAAATATTAAATAATAATTTTAATATATATATTATATATTATCATTCATATTCATTAATTTAATAAAAAAATAAAATAAAATAAATTATATCTATTAATTTAGCAACAAATATTTTCATCAATTCAATAAAAAAACTATTTCCATAATTTCATTATATCAATAAAAAACAAAGAAAATAAAATGTCTATAAAATTGGCTAGAAGTAAAATTAAAAAAAAAAGACATAAATTTATAAACTATGCATATACAACAACAATTCAATTATTTTCATTTGAGAAAGAATTTGAAGAGAAAATGAAATAGTTATCTATTTAGAGTTTGAATCGTTTTTAGTTATTTTTATATGTCGTTTTAGGTTTTTAATCTTTATTTTTCATATTATAATTTAGTCTTTTTATTTATTATTTATTCAATTTTTTATTATTATTTGTAGACTAATTATTGATAAATTAGATTTTTATTTATGAATATTGACATTTGATTATGTTGGTCAAATATGTGTGTCAGATTAGTTAAAGTGTCAAAAATCATTGGCTGCATGTCAAAAATATGTCGATGTCCGATACCGACTTTCCAATTAAGAGAGCGTATCCGTACTTTATAATATATGACCCTTATTTTTTAATAAAAATAAATATTCTAGACCTGATGGACTTCTCTCTCTCTATATCTTTTCCCACATATTGAGTTTAAAAGTTTTTTTATATTAATAATAAATAAATAAATAATATTAATAATAAAAATTTCAAAATATTATAATTCGTGTTTACCTGCCACAAACTATTCCAACATCATGAAGGACACATCCAAACGCACTATAACCAACTACATGAATACAACAACATCGACGTTGCATTTCAACCAGCCTGCTTCTGGTTTGGCCCATTTCACTGCACCATCTTTTAAAGCTACTTGCGCCATGGATAAACCTGAAAGAGTTGCCTTCTGATTCCAAACTGCCATTTGTTTCCTATGCTTGTGTCATAGGGCCTAATGAATGTGATGGGATACAAACATGGGACAAGTTAATTTTTTCTAAAAATCAATATATGATATGCCATATATATATATTAAAAGAATAAATTAATTAATCAAACATAATTTAATAATAGGTACATATTTTTTAACAATAAAATTCAGAGTGGGTTTTTTTTTTAATGGTAAAAAGAAAAAAAAAAGTTAATTTGTTTATTGTGTCATCAAAATAAAATAAAATAAAATAACTAAAAAAACCTCTTAACAAATCATTGGCCCTTATATGGTACAGGCTTGTGTACGTTATCGTGATGCGCCCTATCTGCATGGAAAAGGATAAAGAGTAATGACTAAAGTCACACGGGTGTGATGGGTGAAACTCTCTAGTTTTGTCCTTTCTCTGTCTTAAAACCAAAATTGAATTTTTTCTAAAACCTTCTCTACTATTAGTACTTTTCCATTGAAATATTTTGTAAAAATCTCTCAATAAAGCCAAACATATCATTTTTAGAGCCAATCTCTCTCTCTCTCTCTCTCTCTCTCTCCTTTCAAGCTCTACAAGGAATCTAGGGTTCTCCACAGTGAATCTTTCTTATCACCTGGCTTGGTAAGAGAATCTTCTAACTCTTTGTTTTAGGGTTTTCAAACTAAAGTTCTTGTCTTTACTTCTTTATCTCCCTGCTTTCTCACTTGTTCTTTCTATGGAGCTCGAGCACTTGGCAATACCCTTCATGGGTTGTTTGTCTTTTGCTTATTTGCTCTCATTTCTTTTCCCTTGAATTGGGTTTTAGTTATTTTGTACGCTTGTAATGCTTGGAATTATATTTGATTCTGTTTAGGCTTGTGTTTTTGCTGTATGGCTGGCTGTTTGTTGGTCAATTAGCCATTGTTTAAATTTCGTTTTGTTTGGTTGCTGAGAAATTATAAATAAAAGGAAAGGAAAGTTTGAAACTTTCTGCCTGATTTCCAGAAGGTAGGAATTTCGTTTGAAGTAGGTTAGAGTGGAATTGTTTCTTTCTGTAGGTTGGAAGTTTTGTTTTCTTTCATTTGCTTGTCTTTTCTTATCAACGAAAAGGGTTACCATTTTTAGACTTTCTTGCTGATTCTTTCCCTCTGTTTTAATAATGTTTATATACATGATATTGTTTGTTTGACTTCTATTTGATATCATTTTATGAAATTGAGAGGACATTGGAATTTTATTCCTGAATTTGGAAGTACTCATAATTTTTGCTTGTATCTGTAGTTCAAGTAGTTGTTTTGATTATTGATAGGATCAGGTTTTATTTACAAAGGGTATATATTATGTCTCCTTTTCCTATTTCTTAAGTATTTTAGTCTTTCTGACATACTGTAAATAATCATATTATCTATCTTTTCCTTTCTTTTTATTTCCTCTTCTTTTTTTACTTCTTGTTGTGCATGGATGATGATGGTAAATGGATGGTTTCACTTCCAGGGGGATTATGTAAGGGCTTAACAATATTTTAGTGATATGGCAACTGAGAGCCTACTTAGAATGCCCTCCCACAATGAGGCTGCAACTTTTGCTCCATCAACTCCTAATTTGGCTTTGGAGGATTTAGGATTGCTAAGAAAGGGCCAAAGGTTCCATGGTAATGGTAGAGACATGGTCCCCAATCGAAGTGGAAGTGCACCTCCAAGCATGGAAGGTTCATTTTTAGCCATAAAGAACCTCAATTTCCAGCAGAACTCTAACTTGGGGAATTTAGATAGTGTTGTTCAAACCTCTGAGAAAGAGAAGCAAACGTATTTGGCTTTTTATGATTCCAATATCAACCCAAATCCTAGACTTCCTACTCCACCTATTTCTACGGAGAATTGGCATTTGGGAAGCCATATTGGTAGATTTGGCAGTAATTGGAGGTTAACTTCAATGGATGGAAGCGGTAACAGTTCCTTGCATTTGTCACAATTTACCCTTTCTACGCACAAGGAAGAGCCTGAAGATGATCGTTCACCCCATCAGCCCTCCGATGATTCAATAGGCCGGACAAATGGGTTTTGGCCTGGCGAGGATGCATCTTCATTGGTAGGCCAATCAAGAAGCATGGTTGATTTATTTCAGGTAGCGATTTTGCTTACCATTTTTTATTGAGCTGTGTCTGTTAGTCTGTCAATTGGTTAATATGCGTGGATGTATTTTGGGATGTAAATTCCACAGTTGACTTGAAATTTATTATCCCTTCTACCTTTGTTCTTTCCCAATTGCATTATTACAAAATTCATAATCACTGTTTCAAATTTGCAGGAAGATTACCCCCGAACTCCATCACCTGTATATAATCACTCTCACTCCTTAAGTTCTGGAATAATGGATGAAGCAGCTGAACGTGATGCTGATTTCAGTTCCTTGAGTAATCCCACTGTTGGTGCATCTAATGCTGCAGCATCTACTCTTGGTACAGATAGGATAGGGTTATCACTGAATGCTGGTCCCTCAACTACTCCTGTTTCAAGCTCATCACCTCACAAGTTTACAGGAACCACACAACCCATGCAACCTCTTCGGGAAGGAAATTTGAACAGTGGAGATGTTGTTATTGAATCTAAAATGAAGGATCTTAATATATCTAGCCTTCCGGATTCCAAGGACCAAAGAAATCAACAATGGCAACACAGCTACCAGGGTAATATGCTGCAACATCAAGTAATCCAACAACAGAACAATGCATTTCAAGTTCAAAGCATCAAGTCTCAAATGGGTTCACAAGGTGTAAATACCTCATACATTGGCATGGATCAGTTTCTCCATGGTCCTTCGAAGTTTTCTGCAGAAGTGCAGCCAGTATTACAATCATCTGGGTTCACGCCCCCTCTTTATGCATCTGCAGCAGCTTACATGACATCTCCAAATCCATTTTACCCTAATGTACAGCCTCCTGGTTTATACTCTCCGCAATATAGTGTGGGAGGATATGCTTTGAATTCAACTGTTATGCCTCCGTTTGTTGCTGGATACCCTCCTCATGGTGCTATTCCAATGGTTTTTGATGGGTCTACTGGTCCAAACTACAATGCGCGTCTGCCTGGGGCTTCAACTGGAGGGAGCATTGAGAATGGAACTGATTTGCAATATTTGAACAAATTTTATGGGCATCTTGGATACCCAGTGCAACCTCCTTTTTCTGATCCTGCATTTACGCAATACTATCAACAGCCTTATGGACCAGCATATGATTTTTCATGTCAATTTGATCCAGTGGCTTCTGGAGGTGGGTCTGTTGGGAGCCAAAATAGTGCTCCTAACACACAGAAAGGATCTGAGGTTGTTGCTGTTTCAGATGACCAGAAATCACACCACCAGATAAGTGGAGCAAGTAACCTATACCAAGGTAGAGGGGGAATAATTAGTCCTCATTATTTAGGAACCCCCTCAAACATGAGTATATTGATGCAGTACCCTTCATCACCACTTGCTAGTCCAGTTTTGCCAGGATCCCCTGTTGGGGGGACTGGGAGTTCTGGAGGGAGAAATGAAATGAGGTTCCCACCAGGTACTGGTAGATATGCAGCCGTATATTCTGGATGGCAGGGTCAAAGAGGATCCGAGAGTTTTAATAACACTAAAATATATACTTTTCTAGAGGAGTTGAAGTCTGGGAAAGGCCGTAGATTTGAGCTATCTGATATTTCTGGGAACATTGTTGAACTTAGGCAAGTGCTCTTTGTGTTTTATTTTCTTTGTTTTATTTCTGTGTTGGAAAGTCATATGATGAAGACTTTTAAACCTCAGTGCTGATCAACATGGGAGCCGATTTATTCAGCAGAAATTGGAGATTTGTAGTGCTGAAGAAAAGGCATCTGTATTTAAAGAAGTTCTTCCATTTGCTCCCAAATTAATGACCGATGTTTTTGGAAATTACGTGATTCAGAAGGTGTGTTTGAAATGTACATTCTTTTGTTGAAGGTTTACCCAGTTGGGACTTGGGTAATTTGCTTTTCTTTTATTTACTTGCAGTTTTTTGAGTATGGAAGCCCTGAACAAAGAAAGGAGCTTGCTAATCAGCTTACTGGTCAGATTTTACCTCTAAGTTTGCAGATGTATGGCTGTCGTGTGATCCAAAAGGTATATTAATTGTATGATCTGTTTATCTTGCACTATTGTCACTGTGCCTTTGCAAGTGTCTAGTTTCTTATTGATTTCATTTCCTGTCCATGCTCGAACATTTGCTATCTTTTCTACATGATCCCTTATATGTTTTTCTTTTCTTTTAAATGACAAATTTTTTGTAATGATTCTGGATTAAATGTATGGGGTTATTTCTTGTACTGTGTTTCACCCCTTTATTTACTCCAAGGAAAAAATACCCTTATATATTTTTTTTGAAGAAGAAAACTCTCATTATTTTTTCAATTTACACTGGTTAAAATTTTATGTAGGTACTAATGGAGTTCACGATTGTTACATTTGTGAGAACATTTGATTATTATATTGGAACAGGTCCAAGATAACACCTGTTCAAATTTCATATGGTTCCCCCTGTATCATGTGGTTATCTACTGTTTAAATGTCATACGCTAGTCACAAAAATTTAGGTGGTGGCAACTACAGCAGTTATGGTTATGATTTTGAACATGTCCAAGATAAAACATCTGGAAAATGAGATGTCATATGTGGGAATTGAGTTAAATGCCAAGGGGGGCGATATGATTAGATAAAAAAAGCAAGGCCATTAAGTTATATAGTCTATGTAGTCACATGATTTGTCTTGCATTTGTTGTGGAACCGATTGTCTAACTTTTCATTGCTCGATTGTGGAATAGAGTAGTAGGGAATTTTAAGCGAACGGAAGGGAAGGGAAGGGAGGGGAAGAACAAGAGTTAAGAAGGAGAGAAACTTGGGGGAAGAAGGGAAATAATAATAATTGTTTCAAATAGGCAGTAACTTTGATCATTTTTGCTCTCTTAAACGGACCTTTTAAGTTTAACATAGCAAGCCATAAACTTTATGGCCATGTTGCATTTTTAAGTTTAACAGACCTTTTAAGTTTAACATAGCGATCTTGTTTGGTTTTGTGAAAGCCGCGCTTGGGTTTGTAGTGCTGTATGCCTTCTTTTTAAGAGGTTGCTTTTTCTTTGATACTGCTTTTCATTGATTGGTTTATGTTTATTTAACTATAAGTTCTAAATTTGAGGTTGTGGTGATGGTGGTGGGTTAAGCTGTCTGCTGGTTTTTGAAGATTCTTTTTTTTTTTTTAATTTTTTTTTAAGAGGGGTGGGTTTCCAAATTTTCTGAATGTGGTTTTTTGTTTTAAAATATGATCATTTTGGTTTGTGAAGTAGATGAAAGCACAGAGAAAACACAACTAAGAAAACCAGTTCCCTAAATTTTAATACTATTCTCACTTATCAATTGATGAAGACCAAAGTTCCAATGTATGTTTGAGAGCTTATGTGTAGCCAGCAGACACCATTGCACAACAAATTAGGAAAACCTAAATATAATAACTCGACTAAATCTTAGTCCCAAATTAATTGGGGTCGGTTATATGGATTCTTCTTTTTTATTCCAAGTACTCATGTGTTATGTTTGCAGAAAGATGTAGAGCAACTAAGTCATCCTTAATCACTCTCTCCCAAGTTAGTTTAGTTATACAACTACCATTTAGTTTAGTTATACAACTACCATTCTTCCTTACATGTAGCTTAATATGGTATACTCTTCTAATCGGTGTATCGTTATGTCTACGACTTACATGTCCAAACCATCTCAACCTATTTTCTCTAAATTTATCCTCAATGCTAGCTACTCTAATTTTTTCTCTAATATATTCATTTCGAATGAGATCCATTATAGTATGTCCACACAAATTTAATGTAAAGAAAAAACCTAATCCTAATATGATAAGAAATATAATTTTATATCATTGTTGCCTTGGAGGTCAGGATGCTGCAGAAATGGGTCCTCATGGATGTTATATCAGTTATGGCCATTGCAGATGTGGAATCCCTTCTTTGGAATAGAACAAATTACATCTAATACTCAAATTGGTGGGATTTGAATTGATAATTAATGCTTCCAACGCATTTTCAATAATCCTTCTTCATACCAAAAACTTGTTGTATTTACTTATTACTATTTAATCACTTTCAACTAATATCATATGACTTATATGTTTAGGATTCATATAATCACAAAAAAAAGGATACCATAATAAACATAAACATAATACATGTAAAAGTTAATGAATGCAAAAAAAAAATGTTATGCATGGTTTAGAATAACTTTGTAGCTTTGTCTAACCTTATTATCAAACAAAATTGGTCATCTTTGAACTGTCTAAGTTAAAACCTTCATATGCTAGACTTTCTGGCCAAGAGCAAATGTAATTTGCTGACTGAAGATGCTAAATCACCAATATTATCACTTTGGGACTGTAAGATATTGTGGCCATGGTCAAAAAGTGAATTTTGATAATGTTTGGAGATAGTTAATGGTGTTTTGAAAAGCCTACTTAAATAGTGCTTATCACGATGTTATTTATTTTACCTTTGATTTATGTCAGGTCTCTTACTGAGCTGAAATGTTATGTTTCTTGTTCTGAAACTATAACTCATATCGAAAATAAGATTGATTTTGATTTTGTTTTGTTGTTAGGCACTTGAGGTAATTGAGCTGGATCAGAAGGCATGGCTTGTTCAAGAATTGGATGGACATGTCATGCGTTGTGTACGTGATCAAAATGGCAATCATGTGATCCAGAAGTGTATTGAGAGTGTTCCAACAGAAAAAATTGGATTCATAATTTCTGCATTTCGTAGTCATGTTGCATCACTTTCTATGCATCCTTATGGTTGTCGTGTCATACAGGTATGATAC
Source organism: Aleurites moluccanus (assembly GCA_948193065.1). Taxonomy (NCBI): domain Eukaryota; kingdom Viridiplantae; phylum Streptophyta; class Magnoliopsida; order Malpighiales; family Euphorbiaceae; genus Aleurites; species Aleurites moluccanus. The sequence goes on along the minus strand of CANXYC010350034.1, from coordinate 12,725 downwards.
CTAAAGTGGTGTGTTGGCAGTTCATTTGTGCTCATTTACCTCCATCTCTTTTCTTTATATGTGGGAACACTATCAAACTTGGATGTATATGGTTTATTGTAGAGAGTCCTAGAGCGTTGTACAGATGAGTTGCAATGTCAGTTTATAGCGGATGAGATCTTGGAGTCAGTTTGTGTTCTTGCTCAGGATCAGTATGGCAATTATGTGACTCAGGTCAGTTTTTCTCTCATGTTGTCTCTTGGAATGTTTCTGGCATGGTTGCTAAAATTTATTGTATAGTGACTTGGTCATGTTACTTAAACTTGGAAGAAAACCCAGAGGGTGGCTTATTGGGATTGCCTGCTTCCCTCTCAAGTGCAGAAACAAAGAAAATTTAGTTTGCAGTGCCAACAAATATGTGCATATACATGCATGTTCTTTTTTGTTATATGCACATAATAATATGAAATGTTAAAATATTTTTGTTTTATTACTGATAGTATATTATTATGTTTTTGTATGGCATGTTTAGTTTCATTTTTTTCGTTTTCTTTGCTTAGTCTTAAAATAAGTTAATTTAAACTTTAAATTACCTCCTAAATATTCTCCCTGTTGTTCATCTTCTGATATTCGTATATTTTTTTTTAAGCTTTTGATATTTATCTTAAAAATTGTCTTGAACATTTATTCAATATCTTTGATTCACAGGCTATCTCTTGATTTCATGTTAATCCTTTTATGAGTTATTTTAAATGAAAACAATGGTAAATTTAATTGGATTATGTTGGGAAAAGTTATCCCACATCAAATAATGACAAAATATATAAATAACTTATAAGTGAGTAGGTGTTAGATCTAGCACAAGTCAATTGGTTTTATGCAAGTGGGTTCCAACACTTGCCCACTTATAAGCCTACATTTGTGCGGATCCATGGACTTTAACATGGTGTCAAAGTTTCATGCCTAAACGGGTCAGATTTTGGGATTCATGTTCAAGTCCCCATTGTTGGACTGATGATGGTGCCATTCTAGATCGAAACTGAAGAAAAGATGTCAGCCGGTCCATTTGTGAGCAAGTGTCAACCGGCTTGTTAATGTTAGACCACGGGTCAAGCTCAGTTGCACTTGAGGGTTGTGTTGGAAAAAATATCCTAAATATTATAATGGCAAAATATATAAATGACTTATAAGTGGTATTAAACCTAGCACAAGTCAATAGATTTTGTGCAAGTGGGTTTCAATACTTGCTTACTTATAAATCCATGCATGTGCAGATACATGGACTTTAACAAATTAGATTAGCTAATCTAGATTTTACGATCTTTTCATTTATGAAAATAAATTCATTATTATGTCTTATGCTTAGCAAAATACGTACATTATTTGATGCATGCAAATCTAAGTAACAATTGTTTATCCTTCTTAAAATTATGCTAAAAAAAAAAATTGATGTGGATGATTAAGTAATGGTGAATTTCTATGTGAAAACTTTATTATCTAGTCAAGTAGATGTATTGGGTCAATATTATTATTAAATTAATTATATATGATATGCTAGGTAATGGATGCATCTCATAACTAATATTGATCTTGTGGATTGTAACATTTTCTTTATATTTAATCATAATTATTAAAAAAGTGCGTGCCTAAAAGGCTCAAGGCTCAAGGACGCTAGCTCTAGCCGCCTCTAAGGGTGAAAGGTGGGCAACCTCTCACAGGTGCTTGCCTTTGGCCTTTTTGGCACAAGGCCCACAAAAGGCATTCCATCCAAATTTCCATCTCCGACAATTACTTTCAGAGTTCTTCATTAGCATAAGAGTACCACCAAAGTCGGAATTTACCGACCTATCAAAATCTGGTGGCTAGCACTAGAATCTTGCCAGACCACCACACATGGAATTGCTAACCACCAAGAATTCTTTTTCCAATATTCATGCGCTTGAAATCCCTTTCCTTTTACTTTTTTTTTTTTCCTTACCTCATTCTCTTTCCTTCCTTTCTAGTTTGACTCCTCTGTTTCTAGGTTACATCTATTTGTTTTCTCTTCTCTTTTTTTTTTCTTTTTATTTGTATAGTCAGATACAGGATTTCTCATCTCTCTCTCTCTCTCTCTCTCTCTCTCTCTCTCTCTCTCTCTCTCTCTATATATATATATATATATATATATCATGTGTGGCATTATGATTTACGCCGTAATATGCACTACCAACTGAACCTGACTGCCCTTGTGCAATCACCAACGTCATTCAATTTAGATGATTATTTGGTTTGTTTATAACTTGAATATGCTTAGCATATATGCGAACCTACTAAACACTTGTTTTAATAGTTCAAATACTTGCAAAACATTCTTTTGTCTTACAAATGATTTATTGAATAAACTTCTGCTGTTACTGCCTTGTTTGATGTGAATCCCATGATTCTTTTGTTGATACTGATTTTAACTCATATCTCTCAACAGCATGTGTTGGAGAGAGGAAAACCTCAAGAAAGATGTCAAATTATTAGCCAGTTGTCAGGGCATATTGTACAACTGAGCCAGCATAAGTTTGCATCTAATGTTATTGAGAAATGTTTGGAGTATGGTGGTGCCGCTGAACGGGAGCTAATCATTGAGGAGATTCTTGGGCAGAATGAGGGGGATGATAATTTATTGGTAAGTTAAATAAGGCACTTCTTATTTGGCTTCAAATTGTTGGGCATATTATATACATAGCTATGCAGTCACTCTTTGGAGGTTTTTGTGAATAATTGTAGTTATTCTTTTTTGGAAAACTCTTGATAGCGCATTATCGTCGTTGACAGAAAGTGTATTATGGTCTGCATTTTACAATCAACATAGGTTATTACCAAGCTTCTAGCTAATTCTGTTCTGAGATGTGTGTATATTTATGTACTTTTGTAGCTCTTGTTCCTTTGTTTATATTATAAATGAATTGGGCTTTATAGGTCTGGCCAAGTGCTTTTATTTCGCAAAAGACATTATCTAGATAAGAAAGCATTTTTCTCCATGAGTCCAAATGGTTTTGTAAATCCTGCTTCCTACTATCTGTAAGATCCCTTGTATTATGTACTTCGTGAAATGTATGATCTTTGAAGTAAAGATGTATCTTCTACTTTATGAGACATGACATAATAATTATAACCCTAATTTTAAGCTTTTGAGTGTAGCTAGTTTCTCATTTATCCCTCTCTCATTTGTAAGTATTATGATAAGAAGAAACTCATTTATCCCCTGTTTGGTAAAAGTGAATATAGAATTCAGTTATAGATGATAAAATTTGGTTTAGTGATGTTGAATACCCATACAATTTAATTCATAGAAGTGAAATAAACATTTTCTCTTACACGACACACAGAAACATAAAATTTCAAATGAATTCCACAAAATTTTGTGGAATTCATTTATATCAAAGAGGGGTTTATTGTAATATAGAAGTTTCTTATCCGATAACATCAGTGCTTTGTTTTCAATATCTGCACATCTTTTTCTTTTCATCTTTGATTGGAAATAAGTAAATTGGATTAATGTGCCAAGATATTGTCAACTTCCAGCTTCAATTACTTTACTCATGGTTTTCTGAACTGGTCCTGCCCAGCTGAGCCTGGCTGGTTTAAATGGAGAAATCAGTAACCATTCCAGCTGGTTCAGTTCAAATGTTAACATATTTTCCCTGAAACCCCTTTAACCAGCCAGGTAACTATTGAACCAATTTACCTGGTTGCAGTTCCAGCTGGAAAAACAGCTTAAACCATTGTGATGCTCTGCAATGTTATATATTTCATTCTTATTTTTCTGTTATGTTATTCAAAAGGCTAGAGTTTATATATTTCATTCTTATTTTCTGTTTTGTTATTCAAAAGGCTAGAGTTTATGTATTTCATTCTTAATTCAGCATTTAAGTGGCTGGAACTTTTATTTAGCATGCCAACCCAACAAAAATAAAATAACTGTCATTGTGTTATGTTATTATACAAAATAACTTATTGTTAACTAAACCTTCTTTGACTATTTCTTTTATATTATAAAAATATTATTATATTTAAAATTTTCAAATTAATTAAAAGGATATTAATATATTTGATTTGGTTCTACTACTAATATTCATTACACTAGTGTGCTTGCATGCACATACTTATAAATATATTATTGGCTAGGTTTGGAAACGTTGGCTTTACTCGGTGGCTCAGTTATGTTTGTTTATCTCGACTCTTTTATTTTCTGATAAGCTCGTTTATCTTGCTTTGGTTACTGTTGCAATTTCCATGTGCAGGTTGAAATTCCCTCTACCCTTTTACCCCAACATAGTTAAAAGAGTTTGAAATGCAATAATTTCTCTTAATAACTTAGACAGCATGGTATTATTTCATTTGAGGCCTGCATTTTCTTTTTTTAATTATTTTCTCTGGTTTCTATGCGCTAGATTATGATGAAGGACCAGTTTGCAAATTATGTTGTCCAGAAGATTCTTGACACATGTACTGATACTCAGCGAGCAATGTTGCTTAACCGTGTAAGAACAAATGTGCATGCTTTGAAGAAATATACTTATGGGAAGCACATTGTTGCTCGGTTTGAACAGCAATTTGGAGAAGGTAAGAGCTTTATAATCTTGTCAACACTGCATTTCTCCTAAATTGCCCAATGATTCTTTCTATATTATATATAAGGTGACCCCTGTTGTGTAGCTTGAATTTAGGCATTATCATATATACGACTTCCCATAATTTATTATCTGCTTTGGATGTATTAGTATAGATCACTAGATTTAAAACATATTTTGGGCTTAAGGTTTTAGGTAGTAATTACTCTTGTTCAGCCTTTCATTTGTGGTACCTGAGTTTTATTTGTATAGAATATTGTAGAATATACCTTGTAGGTTGATCCCTCCTTGAAAGGTTTGGTTAATCATTCAAGTTTCCCTTCTTTTATTATCATTATTTCCTAGTATCCACCTGGTATGCGATAAGCCTCTAAACACTTTTGGGGCAGAGTAGCATCAGGCACAAGAGATAAGGGCGGAATTTCACTGCTGGAAATAACAGGAAAGCTAAATAGTAATTGGGTCTTATAATATTGCATATGCACTTATGGCAATTAAATAACTAGATTTTTTTTTTTTGAAGAAATAAAAAAAAAATCAATGTATCATCCAGCGGGCCCTATTCTACATCACGACTTCAACCATGCTGCTTTTGTTTCTGCTTTTGTAGTTCTGACTCTGAAGGAAATTAGTATCTTTTGTGTTGGAAATGACATATGGTGATTTTGTTTCTTTACCATTTTAAAGTAGATCATGCTGTAAATACCAAATACACTTTGGATTTACATGTAGGACTTTAACTTGGGCTCGAATTGTTCAGTTTGATTTTCCAGATTGAATTTTGTTTGGGCTTAGATATGTTTTGTCCAAATAAATCCCTAACTGGTCAGGTTTTCTACACACACACACACGCACACACACACACTGGCTTTGCATGTAGGACTTTAACTTGGGTTCGAATTGTTCAGTTTGATTTTCCAGATTGAATTTCGTTTGGGCTTAGATATGTTTTGTCCAAATAAATCCCTAACTGGTCAGGTTACACACACACACACACACACACACACACATTATGTAACAAACTCATTTGATATTTTCCTAGTATTATATGTTTTGACCTCTTATTCATTTTGCATTTTTCATGGCAGTTATATTAGGATGAGTTCTTATAATAATGAATTAGTGTATGTTTATTATTATTTATTTCCTTTCTTATTATATTTGCATTAATACAAATTTGTTACAAAAACCAACAAATTTACACATTGTACAGTAATGTGGTGGAAAGTAAATTCAAGAATTGTATTCAACAAACAAAAATAGATTATGGATGAAGAAGAGGAAAAGTCATCTAAATAGGCCAGCCTGAAAGCTCAAAATTGCAAGCACTGGAATGAAATAATTCTGGTGGGGCTTGCCTCTAGCCCTACTAAGTCTGCCTCCTTTATAGCCCTATTTTGCATGTTAAAGTACTTGATGAGAAACCTAATTTACTTTACTGAAATGATGAAATAAGGGAATCTATGTAACTTACCGTAATATTATTATTTTTTTAATCCTAGTGTATTAATGATAATATGACTATCATTGATGGGACAAGAGAAAATGATGTATTTAGCATGGATAACATATTCAGTTTTTTTTTTTCCCGATCTTTCTTTTCATTACCTAGTATTTGTTCTTCAATCATAGATAGGGGAAGAAGGTTTGTGTTGATGGGTTGTTGGATGGAGGTGAAGGATTGAATCATATCAGATAATTTTGGTTTTAAAACACATGTGCAAGATTCTATTGACTACAAAATCACTGATAAAGGCTATTATTGAAGTTGCTGATTTTTCATGTTGCTTTTTGAACGATCCCTTTTGCAGACTATCAAGCATCATGATCATAATCTATGCATAATGGGAACTCTGTCAACTGCAGTGGCATGCTAAAACTTTGCGACTAGATCTCATTCTTACAACATTTGAAACGAATACATGAAGATGGATGGACCGAAGCTGTGCTGTGTGCTTTGACTTGATTGTGTTTAGTAAGATTGCTTCTGTCATACGATGCTTCGACCATTAATAACAGGGTTTGACATTGTAAAATCGGTAAATATGTGTGCTTTCCAATGGTTTTCTTTTATGTTTTTATAGCTCAATTATCCAGATCGAATGAAAAAAAAGAGGAGTGGCTGTAGGAGTATAGATTGCAAACAGATCCGATATGAATTATTTGGTAGGGAAAAATTGTATGGTAAATTTGTTTGGCTACTGAATGTTTCTATGAAGTATGAAAAGTTATAGAAATGTTATGTATTTATATAACACTCATAAGCCAAAAACTTGGTAGCCAGAAATTGGAATTTCGGTTGTGAAGGGTATTACTACCGTGTGCAAGTAATCTAGTTGATTTTATTTTTTTTTTGGCTTAGATTCATTTTCCTGCTCATTGGTTGTGTTTTCTGTATTTCTTTGTATGTTGAAAATTTTTTGAAAGGAAGAAATGATGACATGGTCTGAAATCTGAATCTTTTGATCTCTATTTTATGCTGCACGGCTACGCCACAAATTATCATACCAATGATTACGTTCTGTATAAAATAATAATGGGTCTGCATTATGTGCTTCTATTTAGTTTCTATTCTTAAAACATTTTAATATGGTGAATTATTAATTATTTTTTGATAATTTTAAATGTTAATATAAAAAGAATGTATGAGCTAAGTGTGGTAGCTGAAAAAATAAAGGTAAGTTTAGAATCATGTCCTTAATCCCCTCGTTATTTTTCTTAATGCATTCGTCTTATTCCTACCATCGGAACATATATTTTTCTGTCTATAATTCCAGATATAAAGCCTAACGGTAGTCTATGAAAGAGAGAACTAGAAAATTGTTGATGTTTAGTAGACTAATTTATTTATTGGTAGTCTTAAAAAGAAAATATATTGCATGTATTAATAAGTATCAATTTAATTAGAACTTAAAAAAAACATATGATAAAAAAAAAAAAAAAAAAAAATCAGGTGAACTTTATAAAATGTAAGTTTGTATATATATATGTAACTTAGTAAAGCAATCTCTTCATTTAAGATTATCCTTGGATACATAATAAAACCACCCAAATCAAGGTACATCTAAACAAAAACAAACGCAAGCTCAGTATTTCTTTGGTTTTGTCCACCTCACTTTAGTCGTCTATATCATGCTTTGACCACTCATATTTAGAAAATGTTTGGATGTAATTATAAATTAATATTTAATCACGAGGTGTTTGAATTTATTAGTGTTAAAATTTTTTAAAAAATAATGATAATTTTTGTTTGAGTGTTTGGATATAATTGATTAAAATTTGATAAATAATTAAAAAGGACACGAGATTCACTCTTAATAATTTAAAGGTCATTTTTCAATTTCATCAAGGGTAAAAAGGTCATAAAAAAAATTTTATTGAAAAATCTCTATAAAAAATAAATTATATTTTCCGACCTTTTTTTTTCACTTAAAACAGCCAATCAATTTTATTTTTTGAAGGACATTCAAATATTTTAATTTCACTTTGAAAGTTAAAAACTCCTTAAATAGCCCTTTTAAGTGATTACCCTCCCTGTTCAAGAGGATCCAAACACCCCTTTGATTCTAATATCTCAAAATCGATTCTTTCGTTTTCTACCAGTGTATTTTATTTCAGGAGGCACAGCATTTCCTTTATTTCTCATTTGCTCCTTTTTCCTCAGTATCCATTCTCTACTCTTCCCTTCTTTGGTCATTTTTTGCTTTTTCCTGGGTCTGTGCCTGTCTGAAAAGCGAACATGCTAAAGCAATACGGTGATACAATGATTAGTAATTTGAAAAATGCCTCAACAGAAAGTGCAATTATTAAAGAATAAGCTAAGAGCTACATATTGTCTGATTTTCTTCATCGTCATCAGAGCAATATTCCCCATCTTCACCTTTTCCCTTGGGAAGGACTGTGGTTATGGATGCTGGTCCACAGGCGAGAACAAGGAATTCCTTCCTGCTCTTGGAACTGCAGTGGAAAGAATATTCATGGATTAGCGACCATCAAACTAACAATACCATTAGAGTCATTCTAATGGGGGGTGTGGCACTCTATTTGGAAACAAATGAACAACAAATTAATTGCATTTACAATTGAATTAAATGGTAGATTTCTCTAGCAAATGAACTACTATGTGGCGGGCTATACATTATTTCTTAGAATTCAATTAACACATGTTTGGAACCAAATTTTTATACCCTAATTTGCAAATTTTGTATCAAGTGCTCCCAAACATTCTCACCCCTAGCTGGTGAAGGATATTGACACCAATGCTCCCAGGCACTAACCTAACCTTGTTTCCCATCTTCAGCTGATCCGAACTCTTTGTCATCAGCTCTCTCATGGGACCAATTTATACCACTAATAAGAATAACAAAATTCCCCATCACTTCTATGCTTTACCTCTTAACTTTTTTTATTCACCCCATTAGATATTTTTTACTATGCCCATTTAGCCATCTCTTTCTTTTAAGCTTCTAACTCTTTTGGCCCGCCAAAAAGCAAATATATTTGCAAATTCACCTACCATTAATAACTCAACCTCTCCATTAAGTTACTAGTTTCTCAGTGGCTAAAAGAAACTGTGAAAATCTTGTCTTTTTACTTAGATAAGCTAATTTGCCTCCAAACCTCTTTTTTTTTTTTAGAGAGAACCTGGTTTTGTGAAGTGTCCCTGAAGTAATAAAATATCCAGAATTGACATCATGGATTTAAAGGAACACAGCTAATAGTCAAAACATGAGAAGTACAAAATTTCAAATGAAGTTTCAAAACAATGTAGGGTTCATTTGTTCTAAATACTATGCTAAAAGGAATTTTTGTCCCTAAAAAGTGTCTGGTCAATGATGCAATTTCAGAATTTCAAACTATCGGGTAATCCACGGTCGGCTACTCTTTCCCCTTCACTGACTAAAGTCAAATTCATGAAGTGAGAGCAGAGAAAAGCTAAATGCAAGGTAAAATGAAGAATTAACCTACTATCTAAACCAACAGTGTAACGGCCAATTAGGATAATGATTCAGTGTGCACATTCTCATATGCACATGCATATTTCAGTCATTTGAACAGAATCTATCACTTGATCGATTGATTCCGATGGCTAAGATTTATGTGCATACAGCAGCTCCAGCGTATGTAATCATTTCCATTACCAATTATTCTATAGGTTTAACTTGTTAGAATAAGATTTAAGAATACTTATTACTTTCTCATGTTTATGCAGTTTAGCTCTTGCTAAGTTCAACAAAACTGTGCTGCTAGTATTAGAAGATTTTGCATGACCTCATCTCCAATGATTACAAGTTGGTGAAGGCATTTTATTTTTCTGAAAATAATATATAAGCCTGAAGAGCAATTCATTGGTATTGACTAGGGAGGCATTCTTATGATCCTCTCAACAAACTAAACTTGGTATTGTTCACAGACAACTCTTAATTGAGTGGTAAATTAAACGTTCCAAATCAGATGTTTCTTTCATGTAAAAATGAGGATTCGTGTAAACATGGTGGCTCTTGAGGGATACCTCTGTATACTTAAAATGAGATGAAGGGATACAGGATTAAGAATCTTGATTAAGATGAAACCAAAAGTAGGTAATTTACACCCACCATTACTGAATTATAGGATGAGTTCTAGTATGGTCACATATATAATTTTTTCATTATTGAAGTTATTAAACAAATTAAAAAATTTTATTATAGTTTTCAAGTGAAATTCCGAGTAGATTTGTTGACATGGCCGATAAGAAACCTAATTAAATATTGACTCACAAAAAAAGTGTCACATCAGTCTATCTTATGATCACTGAACTATAAGTTAAATTCTAATATAGTTACGTACGTATTTTTTTCATTATTATAATTACTAAACAAACTTAATGATTCTATTATAATTTTTAGGCCAACTTAACTGTTAGTTTGAAGATAATTTGAAAATTTAAATATGAAAATTTAATTAATTTACCTTTTAATTAAAATTAGAATTAAAATTTATAATATACTGAAATGTAATCTAATAATAAAATATATATTCACGTGAATAATATATTCAGATTTAATTTATCATCTTAATACTAAAAAAAAAATTATAATTCACAGTTATATAAATAATATCAATATTATAAAATCAAATTATTATTATTATTATTATTTTAATTTATTATAAATTAAATGTCAAAAACACAAAAGTTTATCATGTCTCATTATTTTTTCTATAATGAAATAAGGATAAAATTTATGAGTTGTGATATATTTATTTAATGAGACTGATATATTTATTACTTGTTATTTCTTTTTTCATTATTTCTTCATTCTAAATATAAGATTCTTACATGTGACTTTTTGATACTTCTTAACGATGAAGGGATTATTTAATAAAACTAAAATAAAATTTAAATTTTTAATTAAAAAAGATTTTCTATTAATGATTTTTTTAACAAATGCTTTTAATAATTGAAAAGTCAGATAATATTAAATAAATAAATTTAAAAATAAAATAAATGAGTAAAAAATAGATATTCTGACCTATCATTTGGGATGATAGCAATTATAACGAAATATAATTCTATCAAAAATTTTTTTTTTCCTCATCCAATTTATTTTTATATTAATTTATTTATATTTTTCTAATATAATTATTTTATAGCTATATTTTTTCTGAAATAACAATTTTTAATCAATGCCCTTAAAATATTCATTGGAAATTGACCTGAAAATTATAATAGAATTATCAAATTTGTTTAATAATTATAATAATAAAAAAATATGTATGTGACCATACTGGAAATTTTTCTTATAATTTAGTGACTATGGTTAGGCTGATGTGACATTATTTATGTGACACTTTTTTAATGAGTCAATATCTGATTGAGTTTATTGTCGGCCAAATTAATAAATCTGACCGGAATTTTACTTGAAAAATGAAATATAATTTTGTAATTTATTTAATAATTTTAATAATGAAAAAATTACGTATGTGATCATATTAAAGCTCACTCTATAGTTTAATGATCATTGGTGTAAATTACCCACCAAAAGTACATTAGATGTTTTGACACACAAGGCATCCATGTCTTTTAAGGACCAAGTTGAATTGGAATTCGTAGGAGAAAAGATAGTTTAGGGTGATTTAGAATATACATACAATACAGAATTATGAATGAATTTTGCTCCATTTAATTTCTAGATTAAATCAATGAGGCCGTGCAAAATACCACTAGAGAGGATTGATAACAGAATTGACAAAACGTATATTCAAGTAAACTCAACTCAGTTCAGTTTTAATTTTAAAATTAATTGAGGTCAGTTATATAGATTATTTGTTTTTACTCCAAACTATTTTAGGTAATGTCTTTTGATAATTGTAATGCATCCAAATTATATTATATTTTTCTTCTTCAAGTTAGTTTAGGTCTATCTCTTTCTTTTTTCATCTCCTCTATCATAATGTATTTAACATTCCTAAACAGAGCCTCCCTAAGTCTCCATTTTACGTGTCACATAAAACTCATGTGGCAAGCATCTATTTTAACCACCCAATTTTTATGTCACGAACCAAATCCGAGGTCATGACTGATGTGAAGTTAGATCGGAGTCTAATCATACAAGCCTGACAGTGTCACTACAAATAAACATATATATTTTTATGATGCCATAAATTTAAGAAGTCAAATTTGAAATTTATTTAATCCCTAATACTTTAAATCCAAAAACAATACAATTAAATAAAATCCAAAAATATAATCATTTAATTGAATAACAAAAAAACTGAATTTTGGTTCAAAATAATAACTTAACAAAATACATTTATTAAAAATATTGATTTTGGGTTAGTTACAACCCAACTCCATGATAGAAAACATCTAAGAATAAACTAAGTAAATTTTCTAGACCTTAATTCGGCTTCAGATGGAAGAAATAGAAGAATAAACTCGCCCATTAACTAATAACCTGCAAAAGAAGAACTATAGATGAATGAGCATATACCACATTGTTCAGTGATGTAGATGAATGAGCATATACCACATTGTTCAGTGAGGACATATGAGGCGGGAAACTTCCTGTTCATATTACTCATATTAAATTATAGATACACATCAAAAAGGAATATATATATATATATATATATATATATATATATATATATATATATATA
>CANXYC010349927.1:0-40182 GCA_948193065.1 Aleurites moluccanus | reverse complement strand
TATATATATATATATATATATATATAATCTGATTGGGTAATATATACTTCTTTTTATTACCCAATCAGATTAAAATTGCAATCATCATTATTAATTAAGGGATGGACCAATCAGAAAGAGGGAAGAAGAAAAAAGGAAAAGAAAAAGATATATATATATATATATATATACTTCTTTTTATTACCCAATTAGATTAAAATTACAATCATCATTATTAATTAAGGGATGGACCAATCAGAAAGAGGGAAGAAGAAAGAAGAAAAAGAAAAAGATAGAGAGAGAGAGAGGTTGATTAGGGAAAAGAAATTTGATGGGTTCCAGCTAGCGGTGGTCTGCACCGCCACCACAACTAGAGTTGCTACCCTTTGGCAACCCCTAGGAAGCTCGCGGCAGAGAGAAATGACGCTTCACGGTGGTAGAAATGCACCTCCAATGATTGAAACTTTGTGGTATGATTTTGATTGATTTTAGTGATGGTTTTCAACAATTTAGGTGTCTATTAAATGCTCTTTTCATGAGCTTTCATTTGACACCAACCATGAAGGAAAATGATGACTAACAATAGAGAAAACAAAGGAAGAAAATCTAAGTCGCCGAAGCTTTCAAACTTTGATCCAGCGATCGATGGCGAGTGGGAGAGGGTGACCTGCATTTCTGAGTTCCTGGCATCAGCACGCGTCCGATGGTATTTTCCTCGACCTCTAGAACCAACAACTGCGACAACGCGTGGTTGGCTGGCGGCGGCGTGGGAACCCTTAGTTTCAGTAGTCTTGGAAAAAAATTTTGAAATTTTTGGTGCGCAAGTAATTTTTAAGTAACTCCTAGAACTCACGTTATATGCATGTATTGATAGATGTATGTGTTTTTAATACTGGAAATTTATGATTTGAGTGGGAAAATTATATCTGATGGTTGAATAAATTAATTAATTATGAATTGTATGAATAAATTAATTATGAAATGTATGATTGTTGGTGCTTTATGAATATTTATGGAGTAAAATACTATTTACTCCCTAACCTTTAGCAAAATTAATACTTAGGTCCCCGCTTTTTCAGATTGTAGCTATTGGGTCCCTGGCATTTGATTCCGTGATACAAATTGGTCCTTCCGTCGATTTTTTCTAGATTTTCCGTCAAAAAAATTAAAAAACAAAATTAAAAAATAAAATAAAATAATTTTTATTCCCAAAAAACCCTCATCCCCAACCTCTAATTTTCTCCATTTTCTTTCTTTTTTTCATTATCCTTCACTTTCTTTCTATTTTTCTTCTTCCATTTTCCATTTTCCATATTATTTTCTTTTTCTTTCTACTATTGGTACCATTTTCTTTATTTTTTAGTTACTTAATTTTTTTATTTTTTAATCTTAATTTTTGAAGGTTTAGATTCTTGGGATTTTCTTGAAGGAAGGAATATTTGTGTATGGATATTGTGATTGGTGAAATTGTGTGGAGAATGAGGGTTTTGATGGTGATGAAAAGTGAAAAAATTTGAAGAAGAGTTAATGGAATGGCATAGAAGAGAAAGTTTGATGTTTCACGATATTTTACTAAAAATTTGACAGAAGGACATGTTTGTATGACAGAATCAAATATCAAAGACCTAATAGCTATTTTATGAAAAAACGGAGACCCAAGTATTAATTTAGCTAAAAGTCAGAGACTAAATAATATTTTACCCATATTTATTTAATTTTAAGTAGTTAATGATATAATTTGTATATTGAAATTAATTTAGTTGATAGATTGTGTATGAATTTGGAATTATATTGGTAGCTATGATATTACTTTGAAATTTATGGAAAGTGAATTAAATTTATAAGATTAAAGTTCATCTAGTGATTGCTTTATATATATTGACAGGAAATTCTATTATTTCATATAAATCAAATTAATATTATTGAAAGAAATATAAATATTTTCAAAGGATTTTATTATTAAGAGTTACGTGAACCTGATTCCCTTCTTCATAAAATATTTAAATCTAGGAAGTTGCTTAACGAGGATATATAGGTAGCCTTTGGGTGTGGTCTGATATTTTAAGTTAATTGCGATTTGTGTTGATGATGGAGACTCAGGAGGGGTCATTGAGCTGTCTTTGATTGATGTGAATTATTTAAAAGTGTTTGTTCTCTTGTTTTAAGAGAGATTTTGCCGAAATTTCGATAGACCATTTAGAACTATCCTGGTATAATTTTAAATGTAAAGTTTGTAATGTCTATATTTGATATTCTTGATATGTTGTCTGGTTTGGGTGCTTTATGTTTCTTTTTAGTTGTTTGTTATTTGTACTCTATGGAGTGAGTAAGTTGTATTATTGTTACATGGTGGGCGATACTTCCTAATATATTTTTCTGTTTTCCATGCATCATGTACATTAGTTGAGCATTTTAACATGTATTTGTTTTATTTTAATTTGTGTTGCATATTACTTATGGTTGTTAGATGGGAGTGGGATGACACAAAACCACTTAGGATATGAGTATGTTTATGATATGATGATTATGGATTGATGATCATGATATAGTGACCTATGTCTGGCATGACGGTGGGAGTTTATTCATCACTCAACGCTACTTGTTAGTTGAGTTTGTGCTACGTGGCCATGGCCGTGATGGTGAAACCCTATGGATTGGATTAAGAGACAGTATTTGGAATCAGAGAGCCAGGTATGAGAATCAGCTCCCTAGATTGAGGTATAATATGATTCTTGTGGACTAATTCTCATCCTTACTTAATTACGTGATTTCTTTTTTGATTGACATATTGCATAAGCATTATTTATAATAGAATCATTAGGTTACACCAAGTTATATATTGGTTGGTATCACCCACTACGTTGAAACTTAGTTATTTGGTGTTTTCCATATTTATTTGTATATTTTTGGTATTTTTATTTTTCTTAATTACTTTTAGTAAGAAACTTAGTTTTAGGCGTTATTTAAGATATTATATTAGTTTTGATTTGTTTCTCTATTTAAATTAGTCTTAATTTATTTCCTTATTTATGTAAATCTGGTGATTTGTTTCCTTTTAGGAATAAATTACTATATTATATTTTAGGTTTTTTGGAAGTTATTTCCTATATATAGTTATGTAAATCTTAGGGTTGGGAGAGTTTTAGATTTGAATTAAAAATAACATTTCTATTTGAAAGTTGTTTCTTCCAATTTTCGGTATTATTTTTTGAATCAACGAATTTTGATGCCTATTTCTTGGTATTACTAAAATCAACAGGTTATAGAAGATTATTTTCCGGTATTCGTGCGCGAATCAACGGATTATAATAGGATTATTTTTCTATTGATATTTCGCTGCGTCAGTTGGTATCAGAGCTTGTGCTCGTCTTTTGAAAAGCCATGCCATTAAGGAGAGGATGTTAGGTTGTACCTGTAGAGGAGGTTTATAATTGTGACACAACAGCTCAGATGGAGCAAAGTATCATGAACCATATGGAGGAACGTATGACACAAGTGATGGATCAGTTAACTCAATGGGTAAATGAGCTTTTAAGAGATCAAATATTTAATCTCCATGCCTCAGAAATAATCTCAAATGTCAATTGAGATTTACCTCAAGTATTTGATGATTATCCTGATGAAGAAATATTATTATCTACAATGATAGTTTCATCATCTATTAAGAATCATAATAATATCGGGGAATCACAACAGATCACAACACAGTTTCACAAGAAAGAAGAATATTATTATGAAGATCCATTCTTCATTAATCGTTCTACTGCATCGAATTCTCAATTCATTAAAAAAATTTTAATTGAAACTTATATCCAAAGTTATTGGACAGATTGGATGAGAATTATAAGGAAAATTGGAAAGTTTCACATTCTTTATGAGTATTTTACGATCATGTGTTTTCAATATAGAATTCTTTTACCTAAGGATTCTTTTGAAGATAATGTTGTTGCAAATTCGAGGACAAATTTTCTCTACCCAAGAGAGAATGATGGAGATCAACAAAATTTAGTGTTTTCCATATTTGTATTTGTATATTTTTGGTATTTTTATTTTTCCTAATTACTTTTAATATGAAACTTATTTTAGGCGTTATTTAAGATATTATATTAGTTTTGATTTGTTTATCTATTTAAGTTAGTTTTTCCTTATTTATATTAGTTTTGATTTGTTTATCTATTTAAGTTAGTTTTTCCTTATTTTTATAAATCTGGTGATTTGTTTCCTTTTGGGAATAAATTACCATATTATATTTTAGGGTTTTCTGAAAATTATTTACTATATATAGTTATGTAAATCTTAGGGTTGAGAGAATTTGAATTTGAATAAAAAATAACCTTTTTGTTTGAAAGTTGTTTCTTCCAATTTTCGGTATTCTTTTTTTGAATCAATGAAATTTGATGCCTATTTCCTGATATTTCTAAAATCAACAAGTTATAGAAGATTACTTTCCGGTATTCGTGCACGAATCAATGGATTATAATAGAATTTTCATTTTTTCCATTGATATTCCGCTGCATCAGCTACTGTTGACTATTATTCCTTAGGCAGGTTGTTATTTTTATTAAAGTCATTATCTCTATTTTATCCTTTGAATGTTTGAGTTATTTTAGTTAGAGAATAGTTGGGCTCTCTCGTTTGATTGGCGGCCTGTAGAGCAAAATTATCTTTGTATGAACAATAATTATTTGATGGATATAGTAGCCTTGATGGGCAGTGAGTGAAATTAGATTCAGATTCTACTTAACAGGTGAGTTAGAGCCCTAATTTTATATTAGTTATAACTGTCTTGGGTTAGGTTTGTCATTTAGTATACTAAGTTAATAGGAAGGTTGAAAAATGGATAAAATTCTAGAATTTGAGCTTTTGTCAAATTTTCATAAATTGGTGGGAAAAATTTTCAATAAAAATCTATCATTCCTTATCCCTATGGCCAGCCAATCTTGTGGCAAAATACATGAATTCTCTAGAAAATTTGGTATAAATAGATATTTTCTTGATAGGTTCCACAACTTTTGATATTTAGACTTTGTCCCAAAATTTTTCATATTTATATTTGTAACCACAATTCTTTTAAATTCTTTTCAATTGAGTCCTTAAATTCCTTCCATTAAAGTTCTATGGAACCTTATATTTACTATTATACCTTATCTCAATTGAATTAATTAACTTAAATAACTAAAGAATTTTTATTTTGAACTTATTTCGGTAAAACTCCAAAATTAAAAATTTATATCTACTTATTATCTATTCTCTTCCATCTCCATCTCCAATCACCTTTAATATCATATTCATTTCAATTTATTTCTAATTGACTCATAATCTATCTAATCCAAGTTATGTAAAAGAAATTTAAATTAACTGTCGAAAATAAATTAAAAATCGAGAACTGATAAATACTCCAAATAAGAATTTTCTCATCTTCTTCTTCTTCTTCACCATCCGTTCACCTTTTTTTTTAACTTCATATTGATCTTCAAATTATTTTTTCTTAATAATTTAGGATCCTAATTTAAGGTATCTTCAATCAATTTTAATAAATAACCTATTAAAAATATTATAAAAATCAACAACCGCTAATACTACTTATTATCGTCCTTAAAATTATTCAAAAATAAATTTTTCTTGAATTTCCTTTTTATACTTTCTTTCAACCAATTTTAACTTATTTATTCTTCAAATAATTTAATATCCACTGCTATGGTTCACTTGAGTTCGTACAGTCTTCTAAGATATTACAGAATGTTGGTGACATGGCTAGCTGTGATGATTATGATTATGTGATGATGCAGTCATTATTTGTGATTGTGAATGTTGTGTATTGCTTGTTATTGTTGAATATGATTAGGAAGACATAAGACTACTTAGGTTATGAGTATGATAAGATAATTATGATTTGATGAACTTGATATGATGAACTATGATTAACATGATGACGGAGCTTGCTCATCACTCGGTGTTGCTTACTAGTCGGGTTGGCACTGCTTGGTTTAAGCTGTGATAACGGAATCCTATGTTTGGATATAAGAGAAAATATTTAGATTTAGAAAGCTAAGGAGGGAGATAGGCTCCCCAGTTTGAGGTTTAGTATGGTTCCTATTGACTAATCCCATTCTTGGATGTTTTGTAACTTATATGATTATGTGATGATGTGTATGGTTGTGTGATGGTGTGATTATTTGATTGACGGTCATATTGTATTTGCACATTTAGTATTTGTGTGGCATGCTATATTATACTATATAATTCATTGAATCAAACACTCACTCTTATCAATATTTTTTCAGCTTGCTGATAAGTGTAAGAAGTTAAAGTTTTATTCTAGTACTCCTGCCTTTCATTCTCCGGTAGCAAAGATTTTGTATTTAGTTAATATAATTATTTTCACATTTATTTTGTATTACAATTCTAGAGCTCCACATTGTTAATTCAGTTGTTGCTTTCGTTTTCCATATTTTTATTTATAATTAATTTGTTGAGTTTTGAGGATAGCAAAACTTTCTCATTGTGGGTGTGTTATTCTGTTAAGTAGGGACTACATATTATTGATTGATTGAGATTTGATTTATTGTTCAGGTTATGCTTTAACAAGTGGGCCATAACTCTTATTTTGTGATAGTTACAATTGTCATATTGCAACTTTATTATTTAGTAAATAGTTATACTTATTACGGGCTCTGAAAACCTTATTCTTTCTTATTTTTTAATACCGGTCACATGCCATAGGATTTGGGTCGTGACAAAAATTGTTTGAGAAAATTTTTATAAATATAATCATTTATAATTATAAAAATTTGAATCTTTAAATTTAGCTAATAGAAATTATAATAAAAATTATACTAAATTGCTTATAATAATAAATTATAATTATAATTACAAAATTTAGTATCTTTAATTGAAGAAAAAGAAAAAATATATTTTCGGCATAAATTCAAGTCTAAAATATCAAATAATATAACAATATAATTCTTAGAGGAAAATACAAAAAGTTTCTTGTGATTTTAGCATTTTATTATTACGAGTTTGTGAATTTTTTAATAAAATAAGTCTTGTGATATTTTCCATTATCTCAAGAGCGATAAAAAGTTAAAACTGTTAAATGCATGTTGATGTGGCACTGGCATGATAGACTCATCCATAATATTATAATATTTATATTTATATTTTTTTTATGTGGCTTATTATATTTAAAATTAAAAAAATATGAAAAATTTTAAAAAATTAATATATATAATATAATATTATAATACTTATACTTATATTTTTATGGGACCCATTATACTTAAAAAATTGAAACAAATTAAGAAAAATGAAAAATATTAATATTTATAATATAATATTAATATATCTTATAAAAATAAAAAATAATATTTATATTTATATTTTTATGGGCTATAAATGCTAATATTTTTTTAATTTTTCTTATTTTTTAATTTAAGTGTAATAGATATAGTAAAATATAAATATAAATATTATAATATTTTTGACTCGCCACATCAAAACTTATTTAACGATGTGAAAATTTTGTCTCTCTTGAATATACTATAAGACCCATTTTATTAAAAATAAAATTCACAACTCTAATAATAAAAGAATAAAATCACATGACACTTTTTGTACTTTTCCATATTTTGAAAAATTCAAAATGCTTTGCCTTAGTTTGAAAAATTCAAAAAGGCAAAACATATTTTGTGACCTCTGAATTTTATCCATTCATGCTATTAAGTTCCTAACTTTCAAAATGTTTTAACTGAACTCTCTAATTTTTTTACGGTGATTAACAAAATGACTTGTACGCACGTCAAAAGCACTTGAAGGAGAATAGAGCTAATGGCTGGGCTTATGTACGCTGACTGGAAAATAAATAAAAAATTAAAAGTAGAAATTAGTTTTCCATCCACCCAAAAACGATATCGTTTCCTCCATCTTCTCCCTTTCATCTTATAAATCCACCCCCACTCCGACCGCAACCACTAAGACCAAAAGTTTCCCATCCTCCACCACCACCACTCTCGCTCCCTCCTACTCTCCACTTTACTCTCTTCATGAACTTCTCTCTCTGCCCCACCTACATAGAGTTCATCCAAAACCCATAGGATATCATACACAATCGCCATTGGTCAAAAAATGGTTCAATATCAAGAGCAAAGCTGAGCTTTTTTTTTTTTTAGAAAAGAAAATATATTTTTTGGAGCAAAGAGAGCTGTTTTGATTGTTTTTGGAGCAAAAAGAGCAAATCAGATATACTCACAACCACCACCACCAGAAACTCTCGCAGAAGTCCAGTGAGTCGGTTTCTGGATTAGTTTTTCAAGAGGTAACCTTCTAGCAATTTGGGTAATTTCATACCCATTTTGATTGTGCAATTTGGGTAATTTCATACCCATTTTGGTTTATGTTATCTCTCAAAAACGTTTGGTGATGTTGATGCTTGAGTGATTAGACATGGAGAAAACATAGCATATGATTGTCCTTGTTCTTTACCCATTGTATGTGGCTGCCATTGCTTCTTGTTTGCTTTTTAAATAAACATCATTGGTAAAGAATAATGAAATTACATCAGTTTCAAGGACTTGGTGTGCAGAGAAGTGAAAGTGGAGCTCAAGAAAGATTTGGCAATTAGAGGAACATTTGTGATAATGTTTTGATTTAAATTTTTAGAAATTTAATTCTGTTTTAAGTGGGTTTCTATGAACAAAATAAAAAAAAAAAAGTGGATTTAGAGAAAGTATCTTGGGGTTGGCCTATAAATGACCAATCTGGCATGAAAAAGCAGCAGAAAAATTTTAGAGTAGCCAAAGAGCTTGAGAGAGTTTTGAATTCATAGACAAGCTCTTGATCTCTCTCTGTAGCTTTTTCTTTATTGATTTGTTTCTTGAGACCCGGAACCATAGTAATAGTTAAATCAATCTTTATAGAATGAGGTAAACTACTAATCCTCTCTATTTCATTCTATTTAGAATTTTTCATTTGAAAACTATTTTGGCTTATGGGTTGGAATACATGGTGTGTTTTTCGTTATTTTGATGGGTAGTAAGTAGAAATGGAGTTTCTGGATGAAATTCTGAGGAAATTGAGATCTGAAAAGATATGAAATTGTTTCGATCTTCACAGGCATTGGGTGCCCATAAGAGGATTTGCTCTTTAAATAGAAAGGAAAGAGTGCAAGATGATTTATGGGTTGCCAGTTTTGCAAGAAACATATTTGCTAAAATGCCTCAGAGAAATGATTCAATGGAGATAGCATTCAAGAAGAGGCTGTTTGAGTTTTAGAAAAACGACACCGGTTATTGTGTTTTTAATTTTTTTTTATTCATTTTCCATATCACCCGCTCCAATCCTAGTAGCAACTGAAGTTCCTTGGACGAGGGTATAAATCACTCTCGTTAACCACACTCCTATTAGCCACTTTGAAAAAAAAATTCAATAAGATAAAAATTAAAAATTAGAGAGTTCATTTAAAATATTTTGAATGTTCGAAACTCAATAACATAAATTGACAAAATTCAGATTTTTTTGAAATGCGTTTTGCCATTAAAAAAACAATCCAATGTGATTTCTATTCATGAAGAGTCAAGCGTGATAAAAATACAACTTCAAACTCATTACCTCATTACTTTGAGAGAGATTTGAATTTCAATTTGAGGATCCAAAATTTATTTTAAAAATGTTCATAGAGTTTTTTTTAATAATTAAATTTTTTAAAATATTTAACACTTTAAAAAATTTAATTAGAAAATAAATTTGAATGTTTTCAATTAAAAAATTTTAAACATCATTTTGATATTTGTTCAAAAATGAATTATAATAATTTTTTACAAAATTCAAATTTAGTATAATAATATCGAAATATTTTTAAAATATCTTCAACTTATTAACATGCTTTAAACTTGACTTAATTATCTTCCACTAGATGATACGCATATTTCTCCGACTCAATTTTATGTAAGTGTTTAGATTCTCAATTAAAAATTTAATATTCATTAATTGGAGTGAAAATTTAAATTTTTAATTTAAAATTATTTATTTAAGTGTTTGATAATAAAAATAAATAATGAGTGTTAAAATTCAATTCAATTTTTTATAAATATTAAAATTCAGCTTATTTCAAAAAATTATCTTGATAAAAGTGATTTTTGATTTAATAAATTTTTATTATTCATTTATGCCTTTAGTGTTCCCAAACATCCCTTATTATATATCTAAAATGAAAAGGATAAAGAAAAATACTACTTTCACATATAATCTCCAATATGGGCATGAGTGTAATTTGAAATATTTCATATGCCAAAATTTCAGTTTTGACCAAAATCTCATTGCCAACTAAAATATTTTTTATTGCCAAAATATTTCATATGCCAAGTTGTTTGGATTATTTGCTTATTTTTCACTCTTCTTCTCTCTTTAATATATTCTATAATAATACCACACGGCAAAAGCCGAACGTTCCCATCTTACTCCGCTGAATCTTAATCAGGTGGAAAATTTTAATGGCCGCTACTGTAAAAGAAGGCCGGTTTTCATATCGGATTTTGGTTGATAAAAGCTCTCCTGAGAATGAAAATCCAGCAGATGCCGTAATTTTCTTCGGCTTAAGTTTGGTGCTTGGAATTGCTTGCAGGCATGTTTTGCGGGGTACTAGAGTCCCTTACACTGTTGCTCTGCTCGTTATCGGCATTGCTCTTGGATCCTTAGGTCTCTTCTTCTTCCTCTTTATATTTTGCTTTTATTATGATTTGGTTTTTTAAATTTTCAAGCTATAAGCGATCTTATTGGTGAATTAATCACTTGTGCTGAATTGAATTAAATAATATTGAGAAGAAGAATTTTGCATTTAATGATTTTCTGTTTCTGTACTTTTTCCATTAATAATTGTTTTTCCTACATAATTTTTATTTTATTTTGAGTTAATTGTTCTGACACCCTTATAATTTTTTTATATTATATTAATACGTCGTTCTGATTTTAAAATTATACTAAAACACCTTTATATTATCACCTTTTTGGCTCATGTCTTTGTTCGAATTTGCTCATGTCATTGCTCATGTCTCTGTTCTCCCTCCAAATCCATTACTTGAAAGCAAAAGTGACTCTATTTGATTCCGTTTGTCAAGCCAGGGCGGCAATGGCTCAGAAATTGGGCGATGGGTATACCTTACGCAACAGCGCAGTGATTCGCTCACATAAGGTCTGTAAGCAAAACTCAGTCATAACTCATCGCTGGATCCTCTTGTAGAAGGAAAAAAAATGGGGTATTTTCAATTTGGATCAAATTTGAAACTGGGTTGAAGAGGTGAAAGGGAGTAAGGTAAGGGTTTAAAAGATCAAGAGCAAAACTAAGGTCATCGTGTTCCTCTTCTATTAGAAATGTGGAAAAAACCAAACTCTTGGGAACAAAAATTGAGGCTTCTCTAACAACGAGTGAGGGATAGTAGGGGTTAAGGAGTTCAATTCTCCTAAATAGGCTCATAGTTAGGGCGAGTTGAAAGGCGAACACTGTGAGTTTGGTTGAAACTAAGTGAACGAGTCAGGTATATTGTGGGTGAAATTATTTGTGAATAATTTCAACTTTAATTTTTATGATTTATTTTGTTTTGAATGAATTTGAACTAGTTTTTTTTTTTACTTATGCTTTGATATAAATTATTGTAGTTTTAGTGCATCGAAGTGGGTTAGTTTGATGGTTTATGGATTGCTTTTGTTCTTGGGTGATTGCAGAGATTATAAGTTTGACTGGTATTTTTGATATTTTCTTGGTGGTGGTGGTGGTGGCGTGTTTGTAGTGGTGATGGTGGTACCAGGTGGATAAGAAAGTGTTTTTAGTGGTGGTTTTAGTTTGTATGAACTGTTTTTGAAGGAGTTTATATCAAGGTGGCACACAAGTTAAAATTAAAATATAAATGAGGGGTATTATGGACTTTTTATATTGATTTAACGGATTTTTTTACAGAAGGACCTCAAATTATAACGGTGACAGAATACAGGGGTATTTTAGTATAATTTTAAAAATAGAGAGACGTATTAGTATAATATGAAAAAATATAAGGATGTCAATATAATTAACCCTTTTATTTTTCTATTTAATTGCTTCCTTAAATAATTTTTATTTATTGATGAATTATTAGTTAATTTTTTTTAATGTTCTTTATGAGTTTTAAGTAACTAATTAGCTTTGAAGAATTAAGATTATGAAGTTATTGAAGGGAAATAAAAAAGGAACAAAGATAATATTTCTCTGTATCTTAATGTATTTTTCAATAGCTTTAACTTACAGACAAGAAGAATAATTGCAAAATCGGGGAAAAAAGTTCCCATTAATATAACAAAACTCTTTATTTGTTCAAACACTACAAATAAAATGCTTTTGTTGTGGAATTTGCAACACAATCTTGCATGATAATGAATAAATAGAAATAGATCGCTTGTATCTGTGTAATTTTCAGAATATACTTGAATTTGTTTCTTGCCAAATTGATTGTTTTTTGTAATTCTCTGTCATTTTTGAGTTCAATCATATGTGGGTTTGAATTTGCCATTTTAAGCAATACATGCGTTATCTACTAGGTAGTGAGTTGCAGCCTCATCTCTTTCTTCGTTGTACTGCTACTCGTTGTATTTGTCTTATTGCCTTTTTTGAGGACAACATTCTCTGGATAACTTGAAGGGATTTTTGGAATAAAGATTTTTTAGCAGGAAGGAGGTGCAAAGGTTATTACATAGTGCTGTGTTTGTAGTTCTGTGAACTCTTTAATTGGAAAGAAATGTCAGGATTTTCTAGGAACCCAAAATTGGGTTGGCAGTTATCATAGGGAAAAATCGTTTTTTGGCTGCTTGGGGCTTTTTGCTTTAACTACATTCAAGGGGGTGCTTCTGATTGATATATCTAACATGTTTGAATTGTGCTCCTTATGTATTTTTGGTGGTAAGATGATGTCTTCTAATGCTTTCCATTATTCAGTTCATGATTATTAACAACCACATTCTTGGTTCTTATTCCACTGCTGTTCTAAATGTCTGAAATGTGTGCAATGATGTCCTGTGAGAAACTAGAAACCCTGCAACCTGCACGACTAAATGTCTCGGTATTGTCCTTTAAAGCTGGTACAAACTGAAACTTTTATTTGTGTGCTATTACCTTTTAGAAAATTACATGCTTTTAGCTGTATGACTGCTGCTAAGGCATCTCATGGGTCATTTTTGCTACCAACTCATTGTCTTCTGTTTACTTTTTCTTTGTCTTCCCTTTATTCTTGTGGATTTCTTCTCGTGTTGCTTCCCTCGTACGGTATTGTTTGCTCTCTGTGAATTTATTATTCACGACCAAATTGATACGCATCTCACTTCTTATAACTTTCTCAGGTACTATAACCTGATGCATTTAGCACCAGTAGCTTGATGACTTGCAAACCTCTTTTAATTCACCTTTAGCTCCAGCTGCTCGATGTACTTCCATATGTGTTTAAGCCAATTTGATTTATCATTTCTTTTATTTTATTTGGTGTGGGTGGGTTAATTTCGTATTCCACTGTACACATTTCAATATGTAAGAGAGGACCAACATTTATATTCATTTTCCAATAAAAGAAGAAATTCTGTTTATTTTTGGTAGAATTTTTTTTTTTTTGCAAAAGATTATGCCTATTTCAACTCACAGATTGGCTGATTCTTTATATCGGATATATACTGTTGTTTGTTTGCAATCAATGGTAACTTGCTGACAATCTCAAAGAAGGATTTTTGTGCAGAATATGGTACAAATCATCAATTGGGAAAGATTGGGGATAGCATTCGTATTTGTAAGTTCTCTCTGTGTCTAATTCTTCGCTTTAGCTTAACAAACATGTTTAGCTATAAAAATAAAATGCTGTTGTTGATGTGCAGGGGCACGCATTGATCCTGACCTTTTATTAGCTGTTTTCCTTCCTGCTCTTCTTTTCGAGAGTTCTTTTTCAATGGAAATGCACCAAATAAAGGTTTATTTTCTCTATTTTCTGTCGAGTTTTTGAAAATTCTAGTTTAATCCTCTGACCATTGAGTCATAAATGTCAAAATCACAATCTGAAATGTTGGACTTAGAAACAAACCATTTCACTAATTCAAGAAGTCTAAAGGTTGCTGAGGTGGGGAAAATGTTGGTGACCTATTTATTCATTAACCATTGTGAGTGTATTATAGGTTGAATTATAGTTGGAATTTAAAGATTGAAAATAATGTTAAATTTAAGACATGCAACCACATAGTTCCTTGAAATAATACTAATTAATAGGAAATCAATAAATTAAGATAAAAAATTAACAGTTGTAACCATTAACAAGATGCCCCTGAGAAAGGTCTATTTGTATTTTGTTCTCCTAAATGATTTCATGACTAGAATTGATTTAATTAGTTTTTACTTTGAAATTCATGTTTTGGTTAACCAAGATAAAATTAATAATTAGTAAAAATTAGCAAAAAACTAAATTGACTGTGCTTGCTTTCAAGCAATAACATTTTCAGAAATCCATTATGTTGAAGTTAACATTTTAAATAATATTCTTGCCGTCAACCATGCCACCAGGAAATAACCAACTCCCAACCTCTTGAGCTCAGGTTAATGTAGCTAGTTAGTGTAAATAAACAAGGTTAGTACTCGACTAAACCTTAAAACTAGAAACTTAAATCTCAAACTGAGAGAAAAAGTATGGCTCTTTGAAGTTAGGTTCCTTAGTTTTGACCTATGAGCTGCTCACTTGGGTTTCTGACGCATGCTGCTCCAAGAACTCGTCTACAACTTGTTCTATGTCATGGACTGTCTTTGCCTGTTTCATCTCTTGGATCAAAAAATGATTTCCTTCATCCTTGAATATGTGAGAAATTGGTTAATCACAAATTGCCACATCCATATAATCATATCCCAGTTAAAGAAAACCCCGTTTGTTTTTCTTCTTAGGTTCAATAAATTGAAAAATGGCCATGTTGTTTCACTTGCTGAGACCATGTACTTGATAAAACAAGTTTTGCCAAATGTGCAATTGATATAGGTAGAGTAATCTCCGAATGGTTTGGGGAAATGTATAGATTAGTTTGGAGAGCTGCTCATTTGTGTTTTCGTGCTTCTGAAAGAAACAGATGCATCTTGGGGAGTTTCGCTCTACTGATTTGAGTTTAATAGTGTTTATTCCTTAGATGCATGGTTGTTAGTTTCTACTCTCTTCTTTTCATTGTTTTTCTCCATTTTATTTTGCAAAATATGCGCACACATTTATCCGAGATGTTTCTCTTGTGACTCATAGTTGGCTGTCTTTTGGGGTCTTATTTACTGTTTGACACTGCATTGTAATTTTGAATCCTTAATAGAAAAATCAGTAATTTTTTATCCCATGTACTCCCAAGGGAAGTGTATCTTTATGCAAGTTATTTGGTAAAATTTTTTAAGTTTTCTTGCACTGTTGAGTGACAACTCCTTTACCAATTCTTCTATAGAGATGTGTGGCACAGATGCTTCTACTTGCTGGTCCAGGAGTTCTGATCTCAACATTCTTTCTCGGATCTGCTTTGAAGGTATACTATAAGACTACAAACTATTTTATAAGCTATGATCATGTTGTTATAAATTTGCATCTGCAATGTTGTGCTGCAGCTTGTTTTTCCATACAACTGGAGTTGGAAAACATCATTGTTGCTTGGGGGACTTCTGAGTGCCACTGATCCTGTGGCTGTTGTTGCTCTGTTGAAAGAGCTTGGTGCGAGCAAAAAATTGAATACTATAATTGAAGGAGAATCCTTAATGAATGATGGGTATTTAAGTTTTTATTGATCTTTCTTTGTTTCTTTGTCTGACAGACTTTAGATTAGGGAATCTGCATAGGTCAAACAGCAACCAAGATCATATCTTTCTATTTATTTTTCTTGGATAAAAGCAGTCCTATCCCATAATTTTACGTTTTTGTTCTTCTCTGAATGCACTTAATTTATATGTCTTATATGTCCAGGACAGCAATTGTGGTCTATCAGTTGTTTTATCGGATGGTCCTTGGAGAGAGCTTTAACTGGGCTGCCATAGTCAAATTTCTGGTACAAGTCTCTATTGGAGCGTAGGTATCAGTTACTTATAGTTAGTATTGATAAGACAGTTTCTTCTGGTTATAAGATTCTTCTTCTTCTTCTTTTTCCCAGTGTAGGCATTGGTCTTGCTTTTGGAATTGCATCTGTTCTGTGGCTTGGGTTGATTTTCAATGACACGGTGATAGAGATTTCATTGACTCTTGCTGTGAGCTACATCGCTTACATTACTGTACGTCCCTCTTCAAATAAGGACACTTTTAAAATTTATTTGTTTACCATGTCTGATTGATGAAATTAAAATGTCCATTGCCACATTTGTTAAATAAATCCTGAAATCCACTGTTGAATTGCCATAGAGTAATTAGTTTGCACTGAAGAGTTTTTAATTTAAAGTTTCAAATGGTAAATTAAAGTCATTGGGAAAGCTGGAATTTTCTGTTCCAGTGATTTCTTGGGCACCTACTTTTCTCCTATTTCTCCCTTGCAATGGGCTCTATAGTGCCCTCTAACTTACTGGTTCATGTTTGTGGCTGTTTTTCATTTCTTCTCATTCATCTATTGACTGTGGGATAGGTTACAATATTATTTAAATAATGATCTTCCTTCAGGACTTTTTGTTGATTGATTCCTGTTAAACTATTCTAGAAATAAGAAAATGGCTTTTCCCTAGTAGGATTGAAGTTCCTGAGAATTTCATGGGAAATTTTCCTCTTCAATGGTAATTCTTTGTCTTGTTCTGATGGTTTTACCTGTGTAATTCACAATTTGAAATTAGAAGAGTTTCATATGTGAAACATTAACACCTTGTTTGGGGCCCTAATAGAGAGAGATAAATTGTAGAAGGAAGGAAAAGAAAAGCATATAAATGAATTTGAATTTCTCTTATATTGTGTGGATGTTTAGTCTTGAAATAGAAAGGAAGTGAAAATTTTGTACAATTAGGCCCTTGGAGAGAGAAATCTCCAGTTTTTAGGGGTTATATATGTAAATTTAAAAAAATTTAAGTTGGGAAGTATTTCCTACCATATCTCTCCATTTTGGAAGGAAATGTTAAGTGGGTTAATTCCCCTATTTCCTTTCCTTTCTCCTCTTTTCCCTTCTGCATCTAAATGCCTTGACAAAGGACATTAGTTTAATTTCATTCCTTTTTTCTCACTTCCCTCAAAACAAGCTAAGGTTGCTTTAAGGCTGTATCCTTATAATAACTTGTTTCTGTGTTTACTTTTATCCAGAAAAGTAAAAAAAAAAAAAAAAAAAAAAAAAAAAAACCAAAGGCTCTTTTGCAGAATTTTCTTTTTTCCATAAATTGCTAGAAAATGTATTTATCCATCGAGGACTTTTATTTTTTGACAACCTTGTTTTCCCATTTCAGTTTTAAGGAGATATTAGAAAACTACAGAAACTTTTTTTTTTACCCCAAGTTAGAACATTGGAAAGCAAGGTTCTCGAAATTTGGATGGAAAATCGAAAAACATCTATACTATAGTTTTCCAACTTTAGGAAAAGTTTATGTTTTTCATTTTTCAATAGTCACATTTTCTGCTTTTTACAAGGGAAAATGAATTACAGCAAAGAGATGAGAACTGAAGAAGGAAAATAAAAGTGGACTATGTTTCTTTCATAGTAAACACTCCCTAAGAATCTTAGACATCTCTTATTGAAATGCAGTTGAAAAAAGCATACGAATGGTTTTACAAATTGATATCCTTTTGTTTTAAATCAAGTTCCTCCTTTAGTGCATGATAAACTTCACTATCATTTTTATGTAACAGGCGCAAGAGGGTGCTGATGTTTCTGGCGTTTTGGCAGTGATGACTTTAGGAATGTAAGTTGATAAAGTACCAAGTACTAATAGCCTCTTTGCAATTTGGAGATGTGATATCATGGGATATTACATTTTGGACAGGTTTTACTCTGCAGCTGCTAGGACTGCTTTCAAGGGTGATGGTCAACAAAGCTTGCATCACTTTTGGTAAATCTAATGCCTCTTTATTTTAATTGATTTAGCCTCTAATTATTAACAGAAAAAGTGAAAGTAAGATAATTTTATAATAATCTTTAAAATGAAAGGAAGAGTAAGGTAGTTTTTATTTCCTTCTCTTTATAGGAAAAGGACTGAAAGCTAGCTTACTGAATGCATGATAATTTTATTTTTCTACTTGCTGAGAATCTTTCCTTGTTTGTGATAGAAGGTCACATGCACAAAGACAATCATTAATTGGTTAATACTGTTAAAGAGGAGGGGAGAGGATAGGCCTGGAACTTGGCTGGGTTGGGTCCAGGTCTGGGTTGGGCCTAGTGGGCATGGTTCAACTAAATGATAGCCTGGACCCTAATCTGGGTAATCTGAGCTGGTTCCGGGTTAGGGTCTGGCTAGGTCCTGTGAAAATAAAATATATAATTTTGTATCTTTTAATGCCTTTTCTTACTTTGACCTTGTTCAAACTGCGTTTGGCGGTTCACCTTTATTTTTTTTTACTTTTCTATTGTGGTTGGGGATGGGGGGCGGGGAGCGGGTGGGGTTGGTTGGGTTATTGTGCTGGGTCAAGCCAACCTTAACCTAGACCTGGCCTGGTCCAAACAGTTTGGGCCAGGCTGGTCACCAGACTAGCGATTGGGTCGGAGTCAGATTTGGGTTGACCCAACCCAGTTAACAGGCCTAGAAGGGGGGCGGCCAGGGAAAGACAAAATGAAATAGGAAAAGGAATCTCCCCATAGGGATTAAGCCGTGAGGTAGACAAAATCTAATGGTATAATTTCAACCATGGAACCCTCTCTTGGCTTTTATGAGTAATATTTTGAGATATTATTTTTGTTGAAAAAGGAATGAAGACTCTAGTATACTCTTGAGAAAAAAATGATGGATATCCATAGAGGTAGAGGCTTCTAAAGTTTGCAGAAGTTTGTTTGAGAGTGATAGGCTTTTGGCAAGGATAAAAAAAAAACCTTAAAGTATCCATCATTTTAACATTTATTTGAGAGCTACGCAGTGCTTTCTGCTGCTAATTTAAACTTAACATAATTCAGCTGAGGCAGTTGTAGTTATCTGACAAGCACAACAAAAGTAATGATAACAAACATGCATTGACAGTGAACCTAAACATTAGTTATGCATTGAGGCTACAAGCATGTTTGAGATGCTTAAACACAGTGGTGGTTTCTTGTTAGTTTGTGGACTTAATTTTTCAACTTAGGGTGAAATTATAATCCATCTATATAATTTTTTTTTTCCAGGGAAATGGTTGCATATATTGCAAATACATTAATTTTCATTTTGAGGTAAGTGATTAATTTGGCATTCTTTTACTGCTTGTTTGTCGTGTCATGTATGCTTAGAACATATTGAAATTTACAATGTAATTGGGTATCGGTTAATTGTTAATGACTAGATGCAAAATGCAAAAGAGAAAAAAAAGGCATTAATAAACATTTAATTATCGTAAAAAAAAATCAGAGACGAAAAGTTTCCTGCTCAGGTTGAGGCTTTATCCCCTAGGGCACATTTTCTTTGTCATATTCTTAGATTGCAATTGAAATTTATTTGTGCTTGGGACATTAACACATGATATAACATTGAATGATGAAGAGGGTAACAATTCTCTCTCTCTCTCTGTTTTTTTTTTTTTTTTTTTAAATCATAAAAGCATATAATGAAGTTGGGATTTAGTCTTAGATGTTTCACTTGTTAAAACCAAGAAACTTTGCAAGCAGGTGGCAATTTATGCCACTTGTTCTTCTCCCAGCTTAGAATGAATTTTTAGCCTTGGAAAAATGTTACAGAGATGCATTATTTACTGAAGATAACCACAAATTAAGAGTGCCAGCCTTTAAAGGTCAGCTCCATTCCTGAAGTTGGATGAGGCTTAGGTCTTAGATTCAAATTTTGCCTATTGGAAAAGAAAAGCAATAGATGCAATACTTTGTAAATTCATTGGAGCATGAGGCTTAAGAAAATAGAGAGTTATGTATAGTCTATTCAACTCAGAAAGTCTGTGTATGTTGTCATTGTATCTTTCTGTTCAATGTGATATCATTGTGATATAGTATTTCACTAGCTGATGAGGTTACCTTCTGGAATTAATACTTGCTAGAAAAGTAAATAAAAATGGGAGGTAAAACTTGAATATTTGACTTGAGGATAATTTTTTACCATGCGTTTCTCATAAAGGAAATGCATTTAAGTACCACTTTACTATATTTGATTCACAGTGAATTCATTATATTGCTTTTCTCTTTTGCTTTGCAGTGGTGTTGTTATAGCTGAAGGTGTTCTCGGCAGTGATGATATTTTTCATAATCATGGTACCAACTACTTTTTAAATTATCTATGTCTCTGTGTTCTTACTATAAACATATTTTTCTCTATAAACTTCACTTCTGTATTGAGAATTTAATTTAGGAAAGATTTAATAACCCGCCCAATCACTGATTTGTGTTTTTATAGGTTGTTTTGCTATTCGTTAGTAGAAAAATGATTTAAGATTGATTAGATTTCATTATTATCGCTAAAGAATTATGTTCACAGGGCTACCAAGCACACAAGTTATTGAGTGAAGGCCACATCATGAACATGCACAAACGTACAATCATTAAGGTTTTTAAAATCATTCTGACAAACTTACTGCAGAGTGCATAATCCAGATGAGGTGCATCTTGATGCTACATCAATTGAGATTGAATGTCTGGACTCCATATGTAATTAATATTTTCTTCTATTCTCAAATTAATCTTTAAAAGACGGTGAATAATAGCTTTCCTTAGAAATAAGGGGTTTCCCAATCTCTCTGAATATTGGTAGAGATGCTTTGCTAAAGAAACCAAACATTGAATGCCACAAAGAAGCCATGAAAGACATTTTTATTCTATAATAACTGCATTAGCAAATGATAGTTCTTGAACCTCTAACATTACATTCCAACAAAGCACTCCAAGCTCTCTCAGTTCCAAAGCGCCATTCCCTCCTTAATTCTGCTTCCTCTAATAAGGAATCAACTAGAGATTGTCCAAAGATCATGCACAAAACAATTGTTACTAATAGGACACAAAAATATAGCAAAAATAAATACCCGAGTGTTATAACTATGAGGAAACAAAATAGGATACAAAAATAAGATGAAAATCCCTTTCTAATGGAACTTTTAATATGTAAATATTATTAACTTAACAAAAATCTGAAGCTAAGATGTAGCTGTAGCTTTTATATATGATTAGAAAAGGTAAACCAAGTTGAGTCTGGAATACGAACACAGTAGTACCAAGTGAATCAGGGGATTTGGGTGCATAGCCTTCCCAGACCTTCCTAGATATTAATGTGAGAACATCCCAAACATTATACCTTATTAGTAGGGGAAAAAGGAGACATTGGAGAGATGAATTTTCAAGGGCTCTCTTGTTTGAAATCAATTCCAACCTTTGAATTCAGCTCATTTTGCTAAAAGCATGCTTATTTGAAATCACCTTATGCTAGTGGGTGTCTATTTTGAAGGGAAGTCTGTCACGATCCGACCCCATTGGGCATGTGACCGGCACTAGGGAACGGGAAAGCATAAGACTTCCGGAACCCGTAATAAGCCTGATTTACAACTGAACAACAAAAACTGTAATATGACAACTGTAACTATCACAAACAAGGACTATGAGTCCAACTGATAACAGAAACTCAATAACTTAACATCATTACTTAACCATTTAGGGTTCACATCATGCATTTAACATCAATTTAAGTTATCTACTTAACAGAACAACCAATAGAAATATAACCATAAATCTGATATTGAAAATAGCAATGCGGAGCTCTATAGATTTTAACACAATGACCATAAAATAATTACATAATAAAGCAAAATAATTCTACTGTTTGAGAAATGGAAGGCAGAAATACTCAATTTAAAAACTCAATCTCTGTAAGCTCAACCTGAAATCTAGAAAAATATTTGAACAGGGGTGAACGTTCGACTGAATGAGCTGATATAAATTAATTTGACATGCAGGTCATTTATTAAATCTACAAGAAATGTCACATCACATATAATCACTTATAAACATACATAACAACCATGATGAAAATTGTCCGTGAAATCCAACCTCATCTATGTTTTCGTTTATCGTAAATGGGGAGCTGACCCCCTCCTTTAGCTCTCTTAAATTCCAACTATGGGGTCACAGTGAGATCAACTCAAATCAGGCATCCCTATACTGTCTTTTCTATGTGTAGGGGTCACGGTGAGATCAACTCAAATTAGGCAATCCCTGTAATAACATCATCATAAATCATGTTGTGTCATGTTACATCGTTTATGTTTTATGTGTTTGTGGTGGATTCCACATCACCCTATTTTCCATCGTAAACATATATATACAATGTCATTCATTATCATCAACATCATATAATATGACATAAATATACATCATGCTACTAAATCTAATGTAATAATGATAGCTTATATACATATACATATAATTCATTCATCAATGCTTACATGTTATGCTTAATGCAGAGTTAAATTAAATATATCAACTCACAACTTGACGACCATTAACTAGCTAGTTCTCTTCGGAGCGCCTGAAATCTGACGGCTAGAAAACTCTTGAATACCTAGACCGAATAGCATAGAGAAGACATTAGAATATAAAAAATACATATTAACTTTAATAAATTTACGAAACGACTCCTAAGAGTTTGCCGGAATTTCGACAGAACCTCTCCTAAAAATAGAATATAACCTTTTGAAACAAAAATAAAAACATTTCTAATAATTAGCCCATCGATTTAAATTCAATATAACCATATTAATTGACCCTTCCTGGTCTCCATCTCAACAAACATTGTTATAATGGTCTAATCAATATCTCAATCCAACTCTACTCATTAATCTATTAAATGAAAGTCAATCTTGACATCCAATTAATTTCATTTATTTAATTTACAAAATTTCATCAACTGCATACAATATCAAAAATACTAATTCGATAATAATATCAGTCATTAATTAAATTCTTAAAACAATTAATTTAATAATTATCTTTTGATTTACTATATCCCGATATAAAGTCTCGATATATTCTAATTCAATTTCAATATTTAATCCATCATTACCAACATATCAGAAATAATAATAGTAGCAAGTAATCCATCTATCAAACTTATATAAGTATTTTAATTCAATCTTCTTTATAGACTTAATTTAATTACTAATTTCATTAAATTATTCCATAATAATTTAACTTTTCAGTATCTAATTCCTATAAATACCGTCCATATAATTTCCATAATAATTCCAAATCAATATAATAAATTTATCTTAATTTTTATATTCAATAAAAATACAGTTATTGATAATTTACTACCCGAAAATTCTACAATCAACGTTAAACTCAATATTTTTCCATAATTCTCAACCAAATAATTTCTATAATAATTCTAAATAATCTAAAATAATTTATCTTAATTTATCTATTCAAAATAAATACAGTTATTAAATTTTAACTGCCTAAATTCTCCAATACCAATATAAATATTCAACCATTTTCACAAATTTATCTCCAAATAATTTTTAAATAATTATAAATAATTTTAGAATAAATTTAAATCTACTTACTCAAAATTGTCGAAAATTTACGCGTGTCCCATATTTTTCAGTCCCTGTTTCGATCTCCGATCGAGGCAAAATTGGTGTCATAGGAAAGCTCATGAAGAGAGGAGTTCAACAAAATTAGAGTCATCGGAATTGGCCGCTGGAATTGGCCGGAATCCGCCATTGAAGGTCCAGTGGTTTCATTTTCCGATCTCCTTTTTCGGCGAATTTCAGGTGGCAAGATGGGTACTAAAAGAAAGCTGTGATCAAGACAAAATCATAGGAATAAGAATCACTCAATTTGTAGTTCAAATGAGAGAGTTATGGTTAATTGAAATTTTTTGATAAACATGGTAATGGGAGCTATTTTGAACAGAAATAACTCTTTACCTGGTGGTCGGAATTGAGCAAGACTAGTGCCTATAAACTCTCCTCATGGCAGGCTACACGGTGGTATGGGAGGTGTCGACCATCTCCCTCCGATTTGGCCGGAATCGGCGCCGGAAGTTGGACCACCGACCATCTCCTTCTCCTCCTCCTCCTCTTCTTCTTCTTCTTCTTCTTCCTCTGCTTCTGCTTCTCCTCACGTTTCCAGCAGATTTAATCTGCTGGCAGCGCAGTCTCTGATTGGTCATAATATTTATTTATTTATTTTTTTGAAAATTTGTAAAAAATTCATTTTAAGTCAAAAAATTATAAATAAATAGTCAACAAATTCCTTATAAAATGTATTTCATTTTAACATACTAAAATTTGAAAAATAATATTTTTATAATTTAATAAAAATTACTTGAATATAAATTTAATTTTAAAAAATTCTTAAAATAACAATAATAATAATTAAAATAATTTATTTAATTAAATAACTGAGTATAAAAATTAAATTATTAAATAACACATAATAATATGACACTAATTAAAATTAAAATTAATTTTTTGAAAAAAATATATTTCTCTTTTACTTTCAAATATTTATTTCTTTAAAATATAATAAATTTCCAAAATTCTTTTATATTCATAATTTTAATTAAATATTTATAAAATAATTATTATTTATAAATATAATATAATTTCAAAAAATATGGGTATTACAAAGTCCTTGTAACATTTCCCTACCAAAGCAATGTTTTTTTACAACAAAATTTTGAGACTTGACCCCCCAAAGCTTAATCTTAGATCAAGTGTCCCAAATTGGCAATCTTTGTTGTTCTCCCTCATCCAAAGTAAAAGAAATTTCTCATTTTTCTTCTTAATCCTCTTAGCTACCTCCATAGGAATCTTGGATTGACCGAATAGGATGACAATGTGTTAACAAAAGACGTGTCAATGCTGGTTCTATGCCCAAGTGCTTATTTAGCATAGCTTGGATGATGGCAAACTTGTTGGGAGTTGGGTAAGGGTTATTTTGCTATATTTATGTAGGAAATTGCAGAAATTTATCTTTCTTTAGAGTAGGGGTATTTTAATAATTTTCAAATTTGCTGAAAAAGTTGTTTTGGTGTCTTTAGGAGTCTTTATGTTTATTTTAGTATCCTATTTTAGAGTTCTTATGGGTTTAAATTAATATTATTCATTTTAGTTTATTTTAGGAGTCCAAATCCTTAGAGGAAGTGGACTAATTTTGTTGTTTTTTTCTTAAAGGTTTAGGACTTGTTTAATTCTCTATATATACTTATGAATGTAAAGTTTTCAAGTAATTTTTCAGTCAATAAATATTATTCTTGCAATCTTATTGCTTTTTGAATTGTGTGGCTCAATTCATCCTATATGTGATGCCAATGAACTTTAGGTGTGAAGTTTAAATTTACTATTCTCATTACTGTTCATCGTACTAAAAAAATCTCCACATCTTTTGTTCTTGTTTAATTTCTCCTCCCAA
Source organism: Aleurites moluccanus (assembly GCA_948193065.1). Taxonomy (NCBI): domain Eukaryota; kingdom Viridiplantae; phylum Streptophyta; class Magnoliopsida; order Malpighiales; family Euphorbiaceae; genus Aleurites; species Aleurites moluccanus. The sequence goes on along the minus strand of CANXYC010349927.1, from coordinate 14,709 downwards.
ATTCATTCCTTACAAAGCTCTAATTTTTAACCATATTTTCTCCTCATCTCAACCCTCATATTAGTTCCAAATTCAGATCTATATTAACCTTCCTTTCTGTCTTGTATCAGTTTGGTATCAGAGCTTTAAGATCCTTGAAGTTTTGCTATTTAATAGCCTTTGATGTGGAAGAATACTTGAATTATTCAATCAATCGAAAAGTTGGAGTTCAAGGTAGAGAAGGTGCAAGAAAAGGTTTTGATGCAACTCGTAACACCAAATCAGCTACTTCACAAGCCTTTAACAGTTTCAATAATTCAAAGCTTGTTTTAAGTGTGAAGCGGTTGGTCATATGGGATATTAGTGCTCAAAAAAACAAAATTTGCATGTTGGCATAGAGCAAGAAGATGAAGATCATGAGGAAAATTCATGTCATTTATGGTGATTATACAATAGAAGGCCTTTGTGGTGAAGGCATTGATTCTTCCCCTCTCTTTATTGTGAGATGCATTCTAGTTGCTCTTAAAGTGGAAGAAAAAGATTGGTAGCTAACTTCTATGTTTCAAACTTTAGTTCGTTGCAATGACCAAGCAATTTGATGGAGGAAGTTGTATGAATGTAGTATCAGCACCTACAGTTAAATGGCTCAAACTTCCAATTGGACCTCATCCTCACCCTTATAAAGTAGCTTGGATTGATAGTTCAACTATTCTAGTAACTCGTCGTTGTCTTGTTATCCTTCAATGTGGTGCTTATAGTGATTCTATGCTCTGTGATGTTGTTCCTATGGATATAACCACGTTCTCCGTGGTTGACCTTGGTTTTATGATTGAGGTGTGAGTCACAATGAGAAGGCAAATACTTATTCATTTTCAATTGGGAAGAAAAATATTGTTTTGAAGCCAATGAGGATGCTGAATATTAAAAAGTATGGAGAAAAGAAGCCATTTCAAGTTAAAAGTATTGGTGAAAGTCAAAAGAAACAAAACTATATTTTAGCAAAGAAACAATTTCAAAATCAAAGTAAAAAATCAAAGGTTGTCTTTGCTATTGTCGCGAGAGAAGTAAAAGAATCGATTGTTGTACCTGCTCTAAAATAATCATCTGAAGTCGAAAACTTGTTATATGTTTTTTTCTGATGTTCCAAATGAATTGCCCATGAGCTTCCTCCTTTATGCAACATACAACATGCCATTGATCTCATACCGGGTTCTCACATACCAAATTTGCTAGCTTATAGTATGAATCCTAGTTTGCATGCATAACTTAAATGACAAGTGGATGAGCTACTTTCTAGGGGATTTATTCGTGAAAGTTTAAGTTGCTGCCCTAGCTTTGCTTACACCTAAGAAAGATGGTACTTGGTGTGTGTGTTGATAGTCGAGCCATCAACAAAGTTACTGTCAAATATAGGTTTCCTATCCCTTGTCTCGAGGATATGCTTGATGTCATGGGTGGTTCTACTATTTTTTCTAAGTTAGATTTAAAGAGTGGTTACCATCAAATACAAGTTATGCTAAGTGATGGGTGAAAAGCAACATTTAAGACCAAATATGACCTTTATGAGTGGCTAGTTTTGCCATTTGGGCATTTTTCAATGCCCTTAGTACCTTTATGCAGTTCATGGACCAGGTATTTCAATCATTCAATGGTTGATTTCTTGTTGTTTATTTTGATCACATTCTCATATATAGTAAAACCAAGGAGGAGCACATACTTCATTTGCAATAAGTTATGAGAATTCTTTATCAAGAAAAGCTTTAACTAAATTTGAAGAAATGTTCTTTCCTGAGGTGTAGTTGTTGTTTCTAGTAGAGATGTTGAAGTTGATCCAGATAAAGTCAAAGCAATTAGGGAATGGCCAACTCCAACTAATTTGCATGAAATTCAAAGTTTTCATAGGTTAACAACATTTTATTGGTGTTTTATTCACAATTTTAGCGCTATAATGGTCCTTATCTTTAACTAGTGAAAAAGGGTCAGTTTGCTTGGAGTGAGATGTCCTTTAAGGCTTTCAAGGAAATCAAGAAAAGAATGATTGAAGCTCCTGTTTTATAATTACCGGATTTTTCTAAGGTATTTGAGATAGCTTGTGACGCCTCCCATGTGGGTATTAGAGGTGTGTTAAGTCAAAAGGGTCATCCCATCGCTTATTTTAGCAAAAAACTAAATCAAGCTAGGCAAAAATACTCAATCTATGACAAGGAGTTCTATGTTGTCATTCAAACTCTTTGGTATTGGCGCTGCTATTTTCTTTCCGAGGAGTTTGTTTTATATTCTGATCATGAGGCTCTCAAATATATGAACTCCCAAAAGATGTTGAACATTGTCATGCCAATTGAGAAACAGATGTGTTGAGTAGGGTGGTGTTAGTTCTTACTTCTATGGTTGTCCAAGTTGTGGGCTTTGAAGCACTCAAGGGCCAACCTGCTGTGATTTCAGTATTATTTATGCAGATTTAGTGGTCGGATAGAATGCTAATTTTTCATTGCATGATGGATATCTTTTCAGAGGCACTAGTATATGCTTGCCTAATACTTCTCTACGTGAAAAGATGGTTCAAATATTACATTCAAGAGGGGCAGCGGGTCATTTTTGGAAGAGATAAGACTATTGCAATGGTGAAAGATCGTTTTTTATTGGCCAAGTTTGAAAAAAGATGTTGCTAGAATTGTTGCTTGATGTCGAGTTTGTCAAATATTATAAGCTAGAAGGCAAAACACAGGATTATATACTCTATTGCCCATACCTCATGAGCCTTGGAGAGATTTAAGTATGGATTCTATGCTTGGGTTGCCAAAGACTATGAGGAATCATGATTCTATCTTATGGTGGTTGATCGTTATTCCAAGATGGCTCATTTTATTCTATGTTTTAATCCTGTTAATGCACTCCATATTGCTAGACTCTTCTTTAATATAGTTATTCGGTTTCATGGATTGCCTATATCTATTGTTTCAAATTGTGATTCAAAGTTTATGAGTTATTTTTGGCAATCTTTATGGAAGATGTTGAACACAGCTAAAATTTTCTTCGTCCTTTCATCCGCAAACTGATGGACAAACAAAAGCTACTAATCAAAGTTTGGGAAATCTTCTTCGGTGTTGTTTGGTGATCATATTAAGAATTGGGATCAAATTCTTCCTATGGCTGAATTTGCTGATATAAGTTCTATGAATCTTAGTGCTAGACGTAGTCCTTTTGAATTTTAACGGGTGTACTTCCTAAGAAACCAATTGATTTGGTTCTTTTACCTATTAAGGTTCGTCTAAGTGTCAATGTTGAAGCTTTTGGTAAGCCTATTTGTGATATACATGATGATATTCGAAGACACATTGTTGTTAGTAATTGTTGGAAAAAGTATTCTACATCGAATAATGACAAAATATATAAAGAACTAATAAGTTAGTGAGTGTTGGATTTAACATAAACCAATTGGTTATGTGTAAATGGGTTCCAACACTTACCCAATTATAAGTCAACGTGTATACGACCCCATGGACTTTAATATGGTATCAAAATTTCATGCCCAAACGGGCTGAATATTGGGACCCATGTTCAAGCCCTCGTTTTTGAACGATGTCAATTCGGACCGAAACTGAAAAAAAGATGTCAGCTAGTCCATTTGTGATTAAGTGTCAACCGGCCTGTTAATATTGGGATAGAGGCCAAGTCCGATTGTACTTGAGAAGGTGTGTTGAAAAAAGTATACCACATCAAATAATGACAAAGTATATAAAGGATTTATAAGTAAGTAGGTGTTGGACCTAGCATAAATCAATTATTTTTGTGCAAATGGATTTCCACACTTGCCCATTTATAAGTTTGCGTGTGTATAAGTCCATGGACTTTAATAGTAATGATAGGTATAAGGTTAATGTTGATCTTAGATGCAAATTTGCTGAATTTCAAGGTGACATGGTCATGGTTCGAGTTAAACCTAAGCAGTTTCCTAAAGGTACTTATGAGAAGCTTAATTCAAGGAATGTTGGACCTTACAAGGTTTTGAAAATAATTGGTTCAAATGCTTATGTTGTTGAGCTACTTGATGACATGGGAATAAGTAACATTTTCAATGTTGAAGATCTTACTTTGTACCATGGACAAGATGATGACATACATAATGATGAAATTGTGACTCGCCTTCCTCCACTTTGTTTAAAAGACAATTGAAGACATTGTTGATCATCAAGTGGTTTCTACAAGGGGAGGTGACTATCAAAAACTTCTCTTCAAATTGGTGGGTCCTCCACAATCTGATTGTACTTGGATCACTAAAGAAGAATTCTAGTGGCTAGATCTCGATCCATATGATAATTTCCATGCCTTAACTTGATAGGGTTGAGTTTTTCTAAGTCGGGAAGAAATGATGGAGTAGGATGGCAACATGTTCACAAAAGGTATGCCAAAACTGGTTCTAATGCCTAAACTTTTATTTGGCATAACTTGGATGATGGTAGGCTTATTGGGAATTGGATTAGGGTTATTTTGCTTATTTATGTAGGAAATTACATGAATTTATCTTTCTTTAAAGTATGGGTATTTTAGTGATTTTTGGATCTGCTGGAAAGTTGTTTTGGTGTCTTCAAGAGTCATTATATTTATTTTAGTATCTTATTTTAGAGTCTTTATGGGTTTAGATTAATATTATTTGTTTTAGTTTATTTAGAAGTCCAAATTCATATAGGACATGGACTAGTTTTGTTGTCCTTTTCTTAAAGGTTTAACCCTTGTTTAATTCTTTATATATACCTATGAATGTAATGTTTTCAGGCAGTTTTTTAATCAATAAAAATTATTGCTGCAATGTTATTAATTTCCAAATGGTGTGACTCAATTCATTCTAGGTGTGATGTCAAGGAACTTTAAGTGTGAAGCCTAAATTTACTATTCATGTTACTGTTTACAGGTACTGTTTGTAGTACCCAAACTGCCCTTACATCCTTTGTTTTTGTTTAATTTTTCCTTTCAAACTCGGTTCTTACAAAACCCTAATTTTCAACCATATTTTCCATCCATCTTAACCCTCATATTAGTTTAAAATTCAGACCTACATTATCCTTCCTTCCCTTCTTGTGTCATGGATGAAGTAAGAAAGCGCACAATTATGGAACACCACAAATGATGATACTTAATTAGACATGATTAGGCTTAGTTAAACTTGAGGAATATATGTAGCCATTGGAACTTACTGGGTTCTACAAGAATGTAATTCAGTCTTTCTGGTTTGCGACAAAATTGGGATTGATGCTAAATAATCTACTTGACATTCTAGTTTAGTCTTTGAAGTGTATACAAATGCAAGTATGGAACTTTAAGCAGTTTTCTGATTAATAGATTAAGGTTTAAAAAGATTTGGTCAGCTCATGAAGTCATGTTTTAGATATAGGTATGGTCATCGTAAAATCCACTTATTATAAGAAAATGCCAACTGAGAATGTGCCCAAATATGTTCATCTAACGTGCATATATTGGAGATTATTTCTGAAATTTGAATCTAGGAATCTTAATTATGATTTTATAATTTGAAACTACTGTCGTACTATTTTTTGTGGTGTTACTTTTGGAATGAAAGTAATGTTTTCTGGACTAATGGTTTAATGCAAATTTCAAAATTTCTTTTTCCTTATTGTTGAAGTCATGACAGCTCTATGATACCCATGGTTTCTCTCTTTTTTAGTAAACAGTAAAATTGTTGCTTTTGTCCTGTTCTTGTTTCAGGAAATTCGTGGGGCTACCTATTTCTTCTATATGTTTTTGTACAAGTATCTCGGGTTGTAGTTGTTGGAGTACTGTATCCGTTTTTACGATATTTTGGTTATGGTTTGGATTGGAAGGAAGCTACTATTCTCATATGGTCAGGTTTGAGGGGGGCTGTTGCACTGTCATTATCACTATCTGTCAAGGCAAGTAATCATGGATTGGCAATCCAATTTTTTAATGTCCATAGGTTGAGATTCTTCACTTTTCTGCTGGGGTTTTGAGTGGTTAATTTTTTCATTCATATGCATGTAGTTACTACATCGTATTTATGTTTATGCTATTAACTTATTTATCAAGTCTATGTTTTATGGTTGTGGATTTTCTCTGTGGCCGTTAGATCATATGTAGCTAGGGGAAAGAACTTTGATTGAAGCCAAATGGTCTTTATAGGTTTACTGGCCAAAGCTGACTTTGTAAGATATATGTTTGTGAAGCATGGTAGATCACTTATATCCATAAAGAGCCATCTGAAGCCATTGTTTTCTACATGTAAAATATCTCTTATATTCATGCATATTTGGTGCCTTGTGATTTATTTTTACTTATTTCACTACTTTTTTATGCATCAGCGCACTAGTGACAGCTCAACGTATCTCAATTCTGCAACTGGAACTAGGGTGAGTTCTTGGAACATACAATTAATTTTAATTTAAATATTTTTTTTTTCCAGTTGGTGATAGAATGCTAATTTCATATTCAGTTCAAAATATATAAATTAGTTTATATAAGAAAAATTTTCAATGAAAAGGGATAACATAGTATGCCTTCCAATTAATTATGTTATTATTAATTAATTCTTGACCATCTTTACAGTTTGTTTTCTTCACTGGTGGAATTGTATTTCTGACGCTTATTGTGAATGGATCAACTACGCAATTTGTTTTGCATCTTCTAGATATGGATAAGCTATCAGTTGCCAAGGTGAGGTTTATGTTAGCATCCATAGAACATTCAATTCCTTAGATGAAGTACTTAACTTTGTAGAAACATTTTGGTGGCATGTTTGGTTCTGTTTTGCGTAATTATGATGTGAAAAATATCTGGCACGTTTTCATAGCTGCATTAATTTTGCTTAGAACATTTTTCATTGAGAATTATGCAAGTAATATAGGTATCAAAATTTGCGTTTGATGAATGACAAATGGACAATCTCTTACATTGTAAATTAGAATTTCTTTGCTCATAGTTTAGCAAGTAAATTGTTCAATCTACATTATTATATATGGCACTATCTACTTCATTCAGTCATATGTGAGAGTTATTTTTGTTTCTTCCACCCACTTTTTCATCAATAGAAACGTATATTGGACTACACAAAGTATGAAATGTTAAACAAAGCATTAGCAGCTTTTGGTGACCTGGGAGATGATGAGGAACTTGGACCTGCTGACTGGCCAACTGTAAAAAAATATATAGCAAGCTTAAATAATGTGGAAGGAGCTATGCACCCTCATGATCCAACTGAATCTAATGATAATCTAGACCCAACAAATTTGAAGGATATTCGCATACGTCTTCTAAATGGTAATGTTATTTTTTTGCACTTGCCTGTCTATTTTTTGCCAATTTTTGCTATTATCCTTTGCCCATGGCTGCAGAGATGGAGCTTAGTTAGCGCATAGCCCCCAAAATTTTCAAAAACACATTAATATATAGTATGGTACAAGAAGTTTTTTTTTTTTTAATAATTTTCATTATTTTGCCCCCTGCAAATTATTTTTTGCCCCTCTAATAATGAATCTCAAGCTCTACCATTGATGGTTGGAATCTTTTGTTAAATCGATAGGCTTAAGATTGAGAGAAAAGTAATATGTATTCATATATAATCATATTCATCGTTTAAGATCCTGCAATTCCTTTTTATAATGAAAACTATGTTGGCATTGGCAAACCTGTACCCCCTTGCCCTTGCTAGTAACTTTTGAAATATGTAGCTAGTTCGATTTTTACCCCAATCAATGCTTTGTGCTGCGTGTCCCTTCACTTATATGTGGTTTAGGCTTATTTATAACTAAGTTTGTTAATGTGCTAAATTTATGTCAATGTTAAGAACAAAAAATATACCTTTGCTTTTAGCTTGTAACTGGTATCATATGCTTGTATGCCTTGTAGCTTACCAAATAATCATGACCAAATCTTTTATCTTTATCTACAAAATTGTTGATGACCGTCATCATATGTTGAAGAGATGATTGTAGTATTGAAAAATGAGAAAATTGTAAAAGAATTTCATAAATATGATTAGAAGCAACTATATTGAAGATTAGCTGTAAAAGGCTGATTTGCTGATTGGGAGATCTTTTTTCGTACCAGGGGTCCAAGCTGCGTACTGGGGTATGCTTGAGGAGGGAAGGATAACACAATTGACAGCGACTATTTTAATGCAATCAGTAGAAGAAGCTATTGACTTGGCTTCACATGAGCCTTTATGTGATTGGAAGGACTTAAAAGCTAATGTTCATTTCCCTAGTTATTACAGGTTCCTTCAATCAAGTGTTTGGCCGCGGAAATTGGTTACTTATTTCATTGTAGGGAGATTGGAATCTGCATGCTACATTTGTGCTGCATTTCTACGTGCCCATAGAATTGCAAGACGGCAACTACATGAATTTATAGGTAAATGCTTCTTTGGTTTATGCTACTAGGTTCTTTTCCAATGAGAAAGATTATTAATTTTGGTTTGTTGTTTTAAACTTTCTGTAATCCTTTGAAATGAAGTCTGCAGAATTGTCATGCAGAAGATATTGTTCTAAAATATTTCAGCCATGCAATTGGCATCAGTGAGATGAATAAAAGCTACCTTGCTCAACTGATTTGAGTTTGGGTAGAAGAATCCTGCTTTATTTTTGCACTTCATTCACAATATCCTCTTATCCATTGAAAATGTTTTTCTTGTCAATAATTTAAAATTGTTACCTAGTTATGGTGTTGATGGTGATGATAATTTAATATGCATTTTCTTTTCTGAAATATTAGATTACACTCTTTTTTACAATTTCGTGAGAAGTTTGACTTCTTCAATGCACTTATACTTCTAGGTGACAGTGAAATTGCTTCAATAGTCATTAGTGAAAGTAAGGCAGAAGGAGAAGAAGCTAGAGAATTCTTGGAAGATGTCCGTGTTACATTTCCAGAGGTTTGTGAATTTGTATATCCCTGTATTTTGTTTGCTTTAGACAGGATTCTGGTTGGAATAGTTAGTTTAGGTCCATATGGACTATGATATTAATACTTCCGTTTTCTCTCTATATTTTAGCCAAGTGAAGCAATTTAATATTAGAATATGAACTAATTATTTAATAATTTTTCAGGTTTTGCGTGTTGTGAAAACTAGACAAGTAACTTATTCTGTGCTGAACCATTTAATCGAGTATGTCCAAAATCTTGAGAGGGCTGGGCTGTTAGAGGAAAAGGAGATGCTTCATCTCCATGATGCTGTCCAGGTTCTTATGTTCTGTAATTAGAATCTTTGGCCATTGTGTTGCACATCTTGACATATTTAACTAAAAATTTATTTTACCTTCTATTGCAGACTGACTTGAAAAAGCTTCTAAGGAATCCTCCTTTAGTAAAGATTCCTAAAATAACTGATTTGATTAGCACGCATCCTTTGCTGGGGGCCCTTCCTTCTACAGTACGTGAACCACTTGAAGGTTCTACTAAGGGAACAATGAAACCACGTGATGCGCCATTATACAAAGAGGGCTCCAAGCCAAATGGTGTTTGGCTTATTTCTAATGGTGTTGTCAAGGTAAATGAGCAAGTTGGGATTTAAATACGTTTCCTTTCTTCCTCTTTTTTTTTTTTTTTTTTTTTCAGTTAAAAAAAAGTAAACAGTATGTCATATGTGCATATTATTTTTTGGCAGTGGAGGAGTAACAGCATAAGGAACAAGCACTCTTTACATCCAACTTTTACACATGGGAGCACACTGGGCATATACGAAGTGCTAGTTGAGAAGCCTTACATCTGTGACATGATAACAGATTCTGTGGTACTCTGTTTTCTTGTTGAAAGTGACGAAATACTTTCAGCAGCAAGGTCAGACCCTGCAGTAGAAGACTTTTTGTGGAAGGTAAGTGTTGAAAATAGAGAGAATAGTTCTCTAATTCATTGATGCATTTTACTTCTCATACATGGGTTCCATATATACACAAACTATAACCTAAACTAGGAAAGAATGAAAAAGGAAATACAATCATATTGCTACAATCATACTAGGAGATTTGGATATATATTTACAAGTCAACACTCCCTCTCAAGTTGGTGCATAGATATTGCACATACTCAACTTGAAAACTAACTTGTGGAATTGTTTGCCATTCAATCTTTTAGTGAGCATATCAACAATTTGATGGTCTGAGGTTATATGAGTGAGTTTCAGCAAGTCGTGCATAACTTTCTCCTTTATGAAGTGCTGATCAATCTCAATATGTTTCGTTCGATCATGCTGAACTGGATTGTGAGCGATCTCAATAGCAGCCTTACTATTACTGAACAAGGATAGATCATTTTTCTCTGTCAGTTACAGTTCCTTCGTAATTTTCCTTAGCCAAAATAACTCACAAACATCCTAAGTCATTGCTTTATATTCCACTTTAGCACTTAAGCGAGCCACTACATTCTGTTTCTTACTTCTCCAAGTAACTAGGTTTCCACTCACAAAAGTATAGTAGCCAGATGTTGATCTTCTATCATCAGGGGACTCAACTCAATCAACATCTATATATGCTTCCAATTTTAGGTGGCCATGTTTAGAGAATAGTAACCCTTTCTCTGATTTAGCCTTCTGGTATCTCAAGATACGAAAAACTATTTCAAGATGAGAATTGCGAGGATCATGCATATACTTACTCACCACACTTACAACATAGGCTATATCAGGTCTAGCATGTGAAAGATAAATCAATCTTCCTACTAACCTCTGATATTTTCCTAATTTCACTGGATCACTCAAGCCAATTTGTAATTTATGATTAATCTCAATTGGAGAATTTGCAAGCTTACACCTCAATATACCAGTATCTTCTAAGAGATCCAAGACATACTTTTTTTAAGAAATTAGGATCCCTTTCTCCGATCTAGCAACTTCTATACCAAAGAAATATCGCAATTTTTCCAAATCCTTAATTTCAAACTCTTTAGCCAATAATTTCTTCAGACAAGCAATTTTCTCCTTATCATTTCCAGTTACCATCATATCATCAACATAGACAATTAGCAGTATAAGCTTTCCATTAGAGTGTTTAATAAACAAGGTATGATCAACATTACTTTGATAATACCCAAATGAAATCACGACCTTATTGAATCTATAAAACCATGCCTTAGATGATTGTTTTAGCCCATATAATGTTTTCTTCAATTTGCATATCTTTCCTTTTGTCTTCTCATTATGAAATCCTGGAGGTATTTCTATATACACCTTTTCCTCTAATTCTCTATGTAAAAAAACATTTTTAACATCAAACTGGTATAAATCCCAATCAAGGTTAGCTGCACATGACAACAAGACTTTGATGGTATTCATTTTCGCAATAGGAAAAAAAGTTTATTGGTAGTCTACCCCATAAGTTCGAGTAAAACCTTTAGCTACCAATCTGGCTTTATACTTCTCAATTTATCCATCTACTTTATGTTTTGCAGTGAACACCCATTTGCATCTAACTGGTTTCTTTCCCGATGAAAAAGTGATAAGCTCTCAAGTTTTTTTTTAACTAAGGGCTTCTCTTCCATCATTACTTCATTCCATTGTTTGTCAAGAACTGCTTCCTGCCAATCCTATGGAATAGAAACAGAAGACATAAACGATATAAAGGCTCTATAGGAGGGAGAGAAGGAGTCATAAGAAATAAATTTGGAAATGAGGGTGTTAGTTCTTACTCCTTTTTGGATAGCTATAGGAACATCAATATCATTAGTTATAAGCTCAAAATCAGAATACTCATGATTTATAGAATTAGAATCATGAATAACAGAAAACTCTCCACATGTGATTGATTGTATAGTTGACGCTGGATCAAGCATAACATCCGTTATGTCATTATTTTCCTTTACTTGACAATTATATTTTTTTAAATCCGGTCTATCCTATCTCTCTTTTTTTTGTTCTGTTTTCTCTGAATCCTGTTCAATACTCATAATTTGTAAAGGAGGCATTAGCGCTTCCTTTTTCTCCTTATGCTTCCCCTAAAGAGGAGCGTGAGGTGAAGTAAAATAAGGCTTAGACTCCCTAAAGGTAACATCCATGCTCACAAAGTATTTCCTAGAAGGGGGTGATAGCACTTGTAACCTTTTTGAGTACCAGAGTATCCTACAAATATACATTTAAAAGCTCTAGTATCCAACTTACCGCTAGTTTTGTAATGGACAAAACATACAACCAAATACTTTTGATGGAACAGTCCATGAAATACTTGCTTTTAAGATTTCCAAAGGGCTTTTCAAATTGAGACTTTTAAGAGGTATTCTATTAATAAGATATGTAGAAGTAAGGACTGCATCACCCCAGTAAATCTTAGGAATACTCGTAGCAAACATAAGAGACTTGGTTACCTCTAATAAAAGTCTATTTTTTCTTTCTGATACCCTATTTTGAGCACTAGTGTTTACACAATTAGTCTGATGGATAATTCTCTTAGAATTTAGATATGCATGAAACGCACCATTCATGTATTTTGTACCATTGTCAGGTCTCAAAATTTTTACCTCATCAAATTGGGTATTAATTATAGCATGAAAAGATTGAGAGCAAGAAAATACATCATCTTTAGCTTTCATTAAGCACACTCAGGTCAGTCTAGTAGAATAATCAATAAAGGTAACAAACTACTTGTGACCTGACAATGAAACAGTAGAAGTAGGTCCTCAAATATCTAAATGAATAGTCATAAAAGGCATTATACTTCTATTATTACCAAAGGAATAAGAATGTGTAGTGTGCTTGAAAAATTCACAGGCATCACAAAATAAAGCATCCAATTGGTATTTTTCAAAGAAACTAGGATAAAATTTTTGAACTACAAAAAAAGAAGGATTACCTAATCTCATATGAAACCTGTATTATTTGCTGATGAGTAGTTCTAGAATCTACTAACAAGGCTTTGGATGGAGAAGGACCCGAAGCATTCTCAAAAATATATAAACCATCATGTAGTCTATCAAACCTAACTATCTTCCTCGTGGTAGATCCTGTAAAATGCAATAAGTAGGAAAAAATTCAATTTTATAGTTAAGAGCATTTGTAATAGCATTGAATGATAAAAGATTAACAGGGAAAGAAGAAATATGGAGAACAGAGGTTAAATTAATTGTGGAAGTATACTTAAGAGAACCTGTGCCACAAATAGAAGTTAGGGAGCCATCAGCTATACGAACAGTATCCTTTTTAGAACAAGGCGAAAAAGTCAAAAAAATGTTTTCAAAAGCCTTTCATATGTCTATTTGCTCTAGAATCTATAACCCATGAATCATCAAATGTGGCAAGAAAAGCAGTACCTGACTTCACAAAATTGAAAGAGGCAACTGAGGGACTAGAATAAAGTTTTGATAAGAGACGTCTGAGAGTCTGTATTTCATCAATAGAGTTCAGCTGTCGAGGTTCCAATGGATGGATTCACTCATTTTTAACATCTTGTCATTAGCCATTTTTACCAGAAACCAATTACTTTATAACTCACCAGACCCAAAAAATAACACCACTAGTAAATCAAACAAAATAAATTCAATCGAATAAGAGTTGAACAAACTGAAATAAAAGCCAATCCTTGAGGTAGAATACAAGAACCGGAAGCCTATTCGAAGACTTGGTATGGAAATCAATAGCTCAGATTCAACAAAAACCAGAACAAAACACAACCCAGCAACCTCGAATACTCAGTAAAATACCCAGACCAAATTTTAGGCAAAAAAAAAAACCCCAGGAAAATCTAAAGAGAACTAAATCAAATACCAAGAAATAACTCCAACCAAAAGTAACCGGAATAAACTAGCAGCAACTCAGCAAAGAAAACACACCGAATAGCAGGGTAGGAGAGGAAAAATCAACCCAGGCAGAAAAAACCAAAAAACTAGATGAAAGAAGTCACCTGGATGGCATTGGAATCTTCAGGCGACACAATCTGAGTAAAATCCGGTGAAAAAGGTTGCTGGAAATAAGCTGTACGTGCTTACGATCGCCCGCGTGTGGGTCAGCGGTAAAACTCTTCCAGCGGCGCGTGAGGACTCCGGCAACGCACTCCTTGGCAAACGCCGGTCGGCAATTGAGGGATCTTCCTAAATGGCCGATGGCGATAACGCACACCCACAGGCCCACCAAATAGAGTGACAACCTTTTTTTCCTTTAACCGGAAAAACAGAGGAGCATGTTACCATGTTGAAAAATAAAGAGAATAGTTCTCTAATTCATTGATGCATTTTACTTCTCATACATGGGTTCCATACGCTATAACCTAAACTAGGAAAGAATGAAAAAGGAAATACAATCATATTGCTACAATCATGCTAGGAGATTTGGAGAGATATTTACAAGTCAACAGATAGTATAGTATCTTTTGGACGGAATAATTTTAGGGATAAAAAAATAGATGAAATACAAGGAGGATTAAGGACTCCTAAATAAACAAACAGGGACAAAAATGAAAAAAGAAAAGGAACAGACCTGAAGGCAATGCTACAGAGGAGGCGCTATCCAATTAAACTGTGTAACAGTTAAAAACATCCCTTGAAAAGCCTCTAAAGTTAAAAGCCCACAGAGTAGCCAAAAAAAAAACCACCTTTTCCTGTGGAAAATTGAAGGACAAACAAAGGGTTTTTGAAAATATGAGCTTTTTTTTTTCCAGTCCAAATTTGCATAAAACTTCCCCTCAAAAAAAAAAAAAAAAAAAAAAAAAAAAACAAAAAACTGCAAGGAAAGAAAAATTGCAAAAAAATTTTGCATCTTTTTCACATATTCTTCCAAACCCCACT